>JABUQX010087987.1:0-22500 GCA_015478945.1 Trachelipus rathkii
AAATGATATTAAATATACAGACATATATGAGAAATAATTTACCTCACAATTATAATATTACTGGTATAATGACAATGGTATAGAATATGTAAGAATGTGTTGAAATAAACTATATTTAACAAGTGGAAGGTACTCGTTATCTGAAAAGGTAATATATATATATATCACATTTTATATATATATAGTGTAATTTAATATAGTAACATATATATATAACATTTATGCTTATAACTAAAGTAAACTTTATATTGAGAGTAAGAATATTTAATACCTTTGAGACGGTAAGTATTTCATAATATTTTTTATAAATGGATATATGACCTATATGCTTATTAAATTTATAATATATAATATTTTAGTGCATATTTACAACAATCAGTTCTCATATTGAGAGAGAATATATGAAGTTATATATATATATTATAATGTGTATAGTATATATATAATTGTAATTAATAAAAACTGAACATGCTAGTACTATTAACTCATAATTGATAAATAGTATAATATAATAGTTAAACTATAAATATTACTGTTAATAAGTATCATCTAATAAAAGTAAGTGTATGTAAATCACCTATAACGAGAAACCTGAGATTAGACATGTTTAAATATTTATATTACTAGAACGATTGAACATGAGCATACTTAGTATACATATTCACGTTAAATATTAATATCTCAACTGGACTATTAACTTATTACATAATTGTTTTGTGTATAAATATTACACTATGTACAAAATTTACAAGGGTTTAATATCTATCGTGGATGATAAATATAATATAACACTATATATATATGCAAATATGATATTAAAATTAATAGATCAACTAAAAATAAAGATGAAATATAGTCAGATGATGTGTTATACATTATATATATATAAGGTCTAATATGCAATTTATAATACATCATAATCATCTAATAATATATACACATATATACACTTTAGATAGATTATGATATCACTTCACATATCTATTTCACAGGTATATGGCTTATGATTAAAATATACCAAATTATTAACTATTAATGATTCATTACAATATGTAAGGTAATTAACTTAAAAGCTTCACTTATTTAATTAAAGAAGTAGTATATAATAAAATTTTCCCAAATAAATGAATAAAGATTCTTTAATATTCGAGTAGGGCTACCTTATCATATAGTTTGCTCTTACATATATATTACTATATACTATAGCTCTGAATAGATCATATAATTATTGACTCTGATAACGGATACGTTAATAGCAATATAATAAAGATGGTATTATATAGTATATAGGAAATTACTAACATTTCCCCACTTATATTTACATATCACATCAGTAGGGACATTGTTTTATTATATTATATATAGTGCTCCATAAAGTTCACTAATTAGAAAGAAATATAACAATCAATTTATAGGTCAAGTAAATTCACAGGCATATATAATGGAATATATTATAAGAGTAGTGTAAATGAGCAGTATATATATATATATTAATTATATTTATATTTTCATTTATATTCCTAACCATCAATATATATATATAATATACTCCACAGTTGATAATAAGATAAGTATAAAAGTATAAATAGATAACACTTACCCTGTTAATAATAATGTAGTATATAAGAAGAATAAGGGTATTTTACATAGTATAAAGGATCAAAAAATAATTATGCAGAGGGGGATATGGCCTTTACGAGGTGATTAGGATTTTTTTTTTGCCACTATATATAAAGGTACTAATATGGACCTCCTCCAATCCCTCGGACTCAGAATAAGAGTGAATGGGTGAAAATATATTAATTAATATATATATAGTGATAATATATATCTACTAAGAAGCTTAATAATAAACCTTTATGCACTTACTAATTCAAATATATAGATATATTAGACTTATATATATATAGCTATGAGATGAAAATCATAAATTAATACCTCAGTCAGCATCTATTAAAAAACGTAACATTATCTAGAGACACAGATATAGAATAGTTTTTCATGTATAGAGTAATGATTGATAATAATGATGTTAAAGCTCAGTATATATAAAATATTATATATAAGGCCGTTATAATAATGTGTCATGTGTACCAGGTGCTATAGAGGATACATCATAATAAGATATATAAATAACTATGATGAGAGCCTATAATATAATATACTTAAGATAAAATAAAGATCACTATAGATCACGGGAAATAAAACTCTAAAGAAAAATAAATGTATTGAATGTATTTGCTATTTTAAATATTACATAACAGAATTAATATGCCTGGTTTTATTATAGAGGTGTGATATATCTGTATATAAGTAATTAGTTTTCTCATGTAAAAATAGTTCATGTATATATATATACAGACCCAGACTTATAATTAATATATACTAGGCACTATATTATAGTCACAAGATGTATGTCAAGCTTCTTAGACATTATAAGTCTTTATATTCCCTGATATTAGTATATATCTGTCTGGGCAAAAAGCAGGAGCTCTACTCCTGGTGAAACCACATCAGATTAAATATACTCGTTATAGCAGATTATCCAACATTTTATATCAGTATTAACCCCTCTGCTTCAATTACCTAAAATTAACAGATGTTCCTCTAGAGTCTAAATTATTATTACCGGTACTTATCACTGATCAATATTAACCTTGGACATACCACTCTAATAGTGTTAATATTATTTAATGAATACACTAAGCGAGTAATTCAAGTTCATTAAACTCACAATGATTGTAGTTTTCCTATTTATGTTGGGTTGACCTCGAAGTGTATCAATAAATAAGATTACTTCTCATACGGGTGATGACCATATAGTATATACTCATCGCACAATGCCCACTCTCCATAGATAAAGCTATGTAATATGAGAGAGAGCCTAGTAGAGGTATTAACTATGAAGTACTAATCATTATTATATCTCCTGGAAGCTATGCGCATAGCGAGGCGTCAGCGGCTAATTACCTTATAGAAGCTATATAGAGCATTTGTTAAAATTTATTCAGACAGCATACATCACGCGCGATTAGCGTAGTGCTTCTACCTTAAACCAATCACTTGTGAGAGTACTATTATAACGTATTTGTATATAGAAGCACTTAGAGTTTAGCATAGAACTACCATATATAATCTCCGGAAATAATTACCTTAAAGCGCTAGAGTCATATAATACTTATGAGTTATATCACCGCAGTCCGAATGCATTTATAATATAAATTCGACAGTAATATACTTTCTCTTATTAAAGAACAATCGCACATATTGAGACTTACTTGAGCGATCTAGATAATTATGCCACCACCCTCACGATATGATGAATTTTATCACAATTAACAAAATAGAATAATAACTAAATCTCATTGCCCTTTCATAAAAACACTGAGTGAAGAGAAGTATAATACGCTCTCAATAGGAGCCTGTTACAAAGGCTAGATCTAAATGCTGCACAAGAGGGAACACCCCTTATTTTTTCAGAACTAGAGAAGCCTAAGGCAAGCTTGACCTAAAGCATGCTAATGGCCAAGAGAAAAATGTTGTAACACTATAATATCTCAGAAACGAATTCATTAGAGAACAAGTAACACATGAAGAAACCTCATCTGTAGCACAAGATAGTTCGTACTTCCTTCTGGCGAGAATCTTATCAATTCAATAGAAGTTCGAGCGAACCCATTTAATGACGAAGTCCAGAGATAATCGGCAATATAAGAAGTATTTTTTAAATTATATATCACCTCACGGGTATGATTCGGCTAATATCTCCATCAGAAATATCCCTAAACATTGTGATTGATCCCAAAGCTATAATTTTTACCATTACTATGACACAGTTTATACAATACGGTTGATTATTGCTTGTAGAAACAATGAATACTTGCCTAACAATTAGGGGTGTAACTAAATCACTTAAAAATTACACCGTGTCACTATACAATAATTCTTTCTAACCAAAAGTATGATTCTAAATATTCAATTTCAAAAGAACTTTTTGTAAATGGCATCTCCAGAGGGATGCCATTTACAAATACCTTCCTTCTCTCTTCCTGAGTGCCCATTTTCTCAATATTTAGAGACTATATTTTTCGGTATACTGATAGAGGCAGTACTAAGTTTTACATGTATAATTTGAGGTTAATACTTCACTCTAACGGAGTACGTGATTTATTAGAATAGTTATATATACTCAATCGAGGAGATCACTAATCTTCTCTGTACTCGTCCATTTAACGAACTTAATCGCTAAATATACTAGTATTAATGTAATGATAGTAGTAGGTATCAATACAGGCTTAAATTCTGCAGAATATATATACGTACATAAAGATAGTAATATTATTATTATAATGCCTATGATTCTCACAGCTATGACCTTTCAGTCTCATGTAACGCACCCTATCATTATTTAAACAATTTTATGAAGAAATGGGTCACTACATTATTAAAGGTATAAGTCTCTCTTTGAGTATTACATAAGCTTTCAATAACATACCCATACTACATGTAGTGGTCTTATATCTTAGAGCATTATATATACCTCACTAAACTCATTGAAAATTGAGACAGAGTTAACGCAACGTACTTTTCGCGAATATTGTATGGGAACACAAGTAGTGGCAGAAGGTGAAAAGAAGGCACAAAATCACAAACGCGAATTGTTTAGAGAGATAAATAATCCCACGCACCTCTAGTGTTAGAGAGTGTGATTCAAAATTTACTCGAGACAATGCCATGAAATCAACACTATTTGTATAGAAGAGTGGGCAAGGATAGCAGAAATAGGCGTGCTATCTCTATATTCCAAGGAGAATATATACTGAGCATGAAAGGAAGTGAGCTTCCTCGAAACTATACCAACCTGGTAGTACATTGCATATGCAGGCATTGAGCGAGTGCGGAATAGTTCTAAGTCGCTTGTGGAGTCAATGAGATAGGGCACACGAAGAGAGAGGCATGAGGTTGTGGTAGACACTAGTGGCATACACTTGATCAAGTCTTTAACTCTATGTGAGTCCCATTAAATATATGTAAAGTGTAACACACTATTACGGAATATTTTATGGAACGAGTAGCAGATATCAAAAGACCACTCGTAAATGTTAGTTTGAATGTTAGTTAGAGATCACCAACTCATCAAATGTATTAGTTTTGTTTAGATAAGAGATTAATGGTCTCTTGTAGCACGAGTGACAATCCCAGTTCTCCACCAATGCACGGCTTCAATTAATTTCACACTGTATCGGTGGAGTCTAGAGAGTTGGAGAGATTCATTATGTGCTATATGTGAACAATATGTATGTCTCTTAAATCTCACACACTTATGAAAGAGACATAGACTACATCGTTGATGCTAGAGAGGAGTTTTGTATTTAGATATGCAAAAGTATTTTTCTCAATATAAGAAACTTTATTATCGAATACATGTCATGTAACCCCTAAATTTATTATTAAGACAATGAAAAATGCTTCTGAGGATATTAGCACTCAATGTTCCTCTCATTATTTGAGCTTAGATGTGACATCTCACAAACACACGAGCAGATCACATCTTACACACTACAAACACATTTATCCAGTATATACATTTTTAATTAAATATAAATAATAATTATAAAAATAATAATAAAATAATAATATAATAAAAAGTATTAAATATACTAAAATAAAAATAATAATATAAAAAGTAATTAAAAACAAAAATAAATATATTGAAGTTAAAACAGTAAATAAGCTATAAGAAGTTAAAGCTAGTTAATAGGCACAGATATAGTTATAAAGTCAAGTATGAAAACAGAGAGAGTAATAAAATCAAGTAAAGCAGTAGAGTATTAAAAGCAGTAATAAAGCAGATAGTTTAAATAAGCATGTTAAAAACAGATTAGTTAATATAAGCAGATAAATATACAGTTATAAAACTAAAAGAGCTAGTACTAATCACCTGTAGTAACACCTCTTAATTATGATTTATTACTTAGATATTACTGCTTTAAAGGTATATAGTTAAATGTCAGGTTAAATAGAGTTTATAAGCAATAATAATAGCTAGTAGAGTTAAAGCAGTAAATAGAATAGATTAATATAATAGCAGTAAAGCAGAGAGTTAAAGCAGTAAGCAGTAAATACTAAAGTACATAACTTATAATCCCTTAGGTTGTTAGGATATAATTATAATAACACCTTATTAATTGATTTACTGATATTACATGCATTAAGGTATGTACTGTTAATATATTGATTTTTTAATAAAATTATTTCGTATATCACATAATTGAGTATGTAAAAAAATGAAATGACGATCATCAGTATATATTTTATTGTAAATTATATTCTTTTGAAATATAGTATACATTATGAGATAATACTAATTATATTTTTTTACAGTTACGCTATTATATCAATAAAGCCGCGATTAAATGTAATAAGCGTTCTTAGCCGAGAACTATAGCACGACGCGGCGGTTACGCTGAGGAATAATTGGCTGCACCTAGTCAGGTAGCGCACTAGCCGGCGGACGGTTACGTGCAGAGATAATTATATTGCCTATGACGGGCGCACTATAATAGAGTACTATGAGAGTATCAGGTACCGGCGGTTTCGCGGAGGTGAGCTAGTACCTTAGTACGGACGCGACTCTTAGAATAATCACGTATTATGCGAGATCACTTAGTCCTCAAATGTGTGTCTACTTTAGATATCATATTCTGCTGCGATGATAATGATATAAAGTGTATAAGAAAAATATTAATACTAAACTATCAAATTAAGTTAAGGAAGCATTATCTTAGCAGATATATGTAGAATAATTACACATTCGATTACCTACATTAATACCTTAATATACCTATATAGGGGGTAGACATCACCCTATTTATAAGGTAGCTATTCTATTAAGCTCTAGAGGGAGGCAATAAGAAAAAGGCTTGAAAAAAGATGTGCTAGTAACTTACATAGTATGGCACTATGTAGGTCAACTACACACTTTATGAGGTCACTTAATAGTGGCACTCACTTGGCACCTATATGTATGAGAGCTAACTTTATATATATATTTATATATATATATATATATATATATATTACTATACACACTTTATGGCATTATCAATTATGATATGGCTACTATACATTATATGGCTACTATCACATCATATATATTAGCATACTTACACACCTATAATATATAACTTTGACAATTATATATACCACGCTGTAGCAACTCACCAGAATTAATACTCATAGAACAACATTAAATAGTAAGTCATCACTAGATACTCCTAATAACGTAGAGATTATAGAGTTAGTCTCATTTACCAATCGAGGAAGACAACTAAACTATTGCATATGGAGGAAGAGCATACAAAATGTGAGATCGCTTAAGCGTGACCGAGAGAAAGCTTGTAGAGATATATTTATCCACCTCGAGAGTATTATCAATTTCTAATATAATGGGTTTTGAGGTTTTATCATTTTATTTAATCGTTTGTTCTTGAGATATAATCATTATGTGTTCTCATCCTCTAAAATATTTTGATTAATCTGTATGTGTCATTCCTTTTATATATATTTCAAAAGTTAGTGGGTCATCTCTCTCCTACTTTTCATTATTCGCACCATTAGGCATAGGAACCTAAATGAGGTCTGGCTTTAAGTCATTTTTAATAGATGTTTTTTAGTTTAACAGATGTCACATTAACTCAATCTTATTTGAAAAATTTCAAGAGAGATATGGAAAGTAGTCTAATGGAGAGTGGAGATTAAATGTAAGTGATATTATGTTAAGTGAATAAAGTGTATAGTGGAAATAGTGTTATGAGGTGTTGATGTGGTTAGTGTATAGTGGTTTAGTGTGTATTGTAGTATGTGTTTATTAGTGAGTGTGTGTGTGTGTTAGTGTGAGTGTGGTTCTAATAGTTGTGAAAGATCCATACATTTAACAGTTAAAGTTTAGGAACGAAATATTATATGAAATAGGAGTGTATGGGCCACGAAGTATGGGTTAAATAAAATTAGTCAGTGGCCAAAAATGACCATGGTAATATATATATATGGAAAGCTTTGGAGAAAAAGGTCAATGACTAAAAAAGGATAAATTAAGACAATCTAATAAAAGAAGATACTTAAGTCACCTAAAGGAGATAGAGACATAAAAATATACCGTGGGCACAAAAAATAGACCCATATGTAATTAATGGCAAGTATCTAAATGAGAGGCTGTAAATATATCAATGGTCAATATATAAATATACAAGGTAAAATAGAAAATTCAAAAAAAAGGGCTAAAGTACCCTACTAATAAGGGATGGGCTACTATAGATAATTTACGTACGTATGGTGACATAAAATTGACTACCGTTAGGACAGTACCAAAGGGCTTAGGTCCGTGAAATAAAAATTAGTGGGGTTATCAGGTACATACGGTATTTTTAAGTACTACTGCACAACCGATTTGGCGCAACCCATTATTCACTTATCTGAATAGGGATAGCACTAATATTATATAGGAGGAGTTTCTGCCAATTGCACACTATATATATGAGGTCAAATGTTTATTGCACTACAAATAAATTAGGACGTATATACCTAAAAAAATTAAGGTTCTCAAAAAAATTAGGAGTTGCCTAAAAAAAATTTAGTGAGTTATGCCGAAAAATATACCTACGATGAGGCTCAAAATTGATACTCACATGAGGAATGAACCTAAGGTTTATTGAGTAGATAAAAATAAGTAAAGTCTCCACAATAAGCGGTAGATAAGCCTACAATGGATAATATGCCGTCTTAATCACAACTTCAAAAGGTCACAAAAAGGTACCAAGGTCAGTAAACTAAATTTGGCTACAAAAAGAGAGTTCAGTGCACAAAATACATGATCAAAAGGAGCAGGTAAACAAATAATTGGGATACTCTAAAAATATAGACACTCTATAGTGGTTTCTCCTGAACTGACTGTGAGATAAAGATAATAGACCAACAACGAACGAATGATCTATTACTTTATAACTTATATAAATATATAATATATAATATATATATTATTATATATATATATATATATTAATATATATATATATTTTATATATATATTAATATTTATATAATATATTAATATTATATAATATATATATATTTTATTATATATATTATATATTAATATATATATATATATATTAATATATTATATATATATATATATATATATAATTAAAATATTATAATATATATAATATATATATATATATATATAACTATATATATATATATATATATATATTATATATAATATATATATATATTATATATTATATATATAATAATAATATATATATTATAATATATATAATAATATTATTAAATATATATATATCTATTATACTTATTATATATATATATATAGTATATTTATACCTTTATGTTGTGTGAGTGTCAGCGTATGTGGTCTTGAATACGACAGAATAAGGGGTACGCTGTGTTTAGTTTTATTTTTCAATCAATATATTCTTGGCATGCCACGAGCATATACGAAATATTTATGAACTTACTGTATTCTAGAGCCTGAATATAAATAGGAGCTTAGATAATAAAAGTAAGGCTCACGTCGAAAGTGAACCGACCTCTACAAACTCACACTAATGTTCTCACTTTTATTATCACTTTACAACAGACTATTTATTATATGCTATACAAGATTAACAACGCATAAAATAAAATACATAACGAACATATTTTCACTTCCGAAAATATCAAAAAATAATTGAGTATATATATTACATATATATAAATATATATATATATATATATCAAGACAACACACAACAAAAAACATACCTCCCAATAAAATAACAAAATATTACATCATCAATATGTTTATATCATATTATTCCACTTGACTCTCATTGGCCTATCATTGACGTCATAGAAAAACAAGCTATCTCATCATTGGTTAACTATACTCATGAGTTTTTACTAAGAATATATAGCGTAATTTATTTATATTAATGAGTGATGACTACAGATAACATATTTTTACCGGTATCAAATATTTTTAGTTTATGGATCTGATGAGTTACTGAATAGTGTCCCTAAGCGTTTAATTTAGTGTTTAAATAATTGCTAATCTGCCATTATATAATAATCTTAAAAGAAAATAATTCAATTAAATAAATAATAATATATTATAATAATTTTAAAATTCTAATAATAATAAATCTTGATAATAATAATAATTTAATTACAATAATAATAAATAATAATATATTATAATTAATATATATATAATATACAATAAAATTATATAAATAATATATATATTTTGATGAAATAATAAATAATTATAAAAATAATTTATATAAATAAAATAATAAATTGTTAATAAAATATTATTAAATAATAATAATAATAATAATAATAAAATAATAATAATAATAATATAAATAAATAATAATATCAATAAATTAATTAAATAATAATATTATATTATTTAAATTATTATATTATTATTTTATTATTATTATTAATTATTATTATTATATATTTAATTATATATTATATATAATTATTATTATTATAATTTAATTAATATTATTATATATATTATTATTATTATATTATTTATTATTATAATTTAAGAATTATATATTATATATTATATATTAATTATTAAATTAATTATAATATTTATATTGTATTATTAATGGTGATATGCATAGTAATATAGATATGAAGATTGTCATTGTTAACATATATAATACATATCTATAGATGATAGTTAAAGTTTGAAATACTTTGATAAATGTAGTTTTCACTATACCTATATATAGTGGATAAACAGATACTTTGTTATAATGAAAGCAAGTTATATTCTATTAATATACGAGTAAGGTATTGATTTAAATGTGTTATATGTGAGCACGCTATGTTCTTTCAGTATTTTATATAATCTATATTAAATATATAGGTATCATGAAGTAATGTTTATAGTTATGTTTTAATGAGATGTTAAAACTATGTTGTTAGGCTATAGCAATCTATTATTACGTATGTTTCAGTATATATATATAGGATAGGTATTATATTAGAGTTAATGATAAATTTTGATAGTAGTATTTAGTTAAAATATATGGATAATATTTTATAACTGAAACATTGTGTGATAAAAAGTACAATTAATTAGAAAAGTTAATGAGGTTATAAAGATTTAGAGTTTTTGCACTTTGGCGATGTATAGCTATACTTTATTGTTTGTTATTATAAAGTATATATATATATAAACACGATTTTGTTAGACCCAACTGCAGAGAATAAGTATACAACGAAAGTATTTGAGTATTCGCTCAATATTCAGATTTATGAGATATTCTACCAACGATAAAGAGAAAACACGAAAAACTTGAAGGCTATATCTTTTACGGTTTCACTAGTCTATGTTTCTCATCTATATGTTTATATTGATTAACGCGAGAGAGCTGAGACGAAGCGTATAGAACAATGGCTATATACCACAATAATATGATATAATCATATATTTGTACTATGTCATTTAGCAATTATTCGTATGAATTATCGAGAAGTCACATTTATTTATGTAAGAGAGTACGCTTGCAAGTGGATCTATATTTACGTTGATGTATGAAAGCACTATGTACCTATTTATATGAAAGAGATACATGAGTATAACTAGTGCGAGGGTAGCAAGTTTTAGCTAACGACAAATCCGGTCATGATAACTACTCTCCAATTCATAGGTAGGACGTTATAGTTTATAGATTGAGCTAGAGAAGTTAATAAGAAATAATTTAGATGCTCCATGTAAGACAGTGTATATAGGAGAGAGGTAAGAGAGAGAGAGAGAGAGAGAGAGAATGAAGAAAGAGAGAGAAAGAGAGGAGGAGAGAAGAAGAGAGGTTGATAAATACAAAAGTAGTGATGATGAAGATGAAGAGAAAGTATAGAGAGAAAGAAAGATAGAGAGAGAATATGGAAGAGAGAAATATAGAGAAGAGAGAGAGAGAGATAAGAGATAACATAATAGAGAGAGAGAGAGAGATAGACGAGAGAGAGATGAATAGAGAAAGAGTAATAGAGTAGAAGAGATAGAGTAAGATAGATATGAAGTGAATAGAGAGCAAAAAAGTAGACTGAGCGAGAGCAAGAGAAAGAGAAGAGCACAGAGAGAGAGAGAGAGAAGAGAGCGAGAGCGAGAGAGGAGACAGAAGAGACGACATAAAAAGGAGTAGATCGACCAGAGGAAGAGAGAGAAAGATATCGCAAGGGGAGATGAGTGATTTGATGAGAGACATGTAAGAAGACATTAGAGAGGTATATGACGCGAGCGAGAGCGCAGACATCGAGGGAAGACAAGATGACAAGACAGCACAAAAGAAAGAGAGAACAATCGAGGAGAGAAAGTATGAAGACGCAAGAAGAAAAGAAGCAAGCACATCAATAAACTATGCCGAACACACAAGGAAGCAGATTGAAACAGTGAACAGAACACAGAGAGAGTCTGAGGAACGAGTATCCTAGCAGAGGGTCTATAGACAAGGAATCGAAAAGTGTAGCTAAACATTCGGCAGACAGAGCACAGGAACATGCAATAGATCAAGTGAACAAAACATCTAGAGACACATGAGAAGCTATGGAGTGAGAGACAAACCCTGAAAAACACCACAATTCAAGCAGGCACTAGTAGAGGAGAAAGCTACACTCTATCAATAGGCACCGAATATGGAAGACGAAACTGAAGAGAACACTAGGAGAAGAGCATCAAGTACAGCGTCAAAGGTTAAACGACGACCTGAACTCAACTCTGACAGAGAGAAGAGACGACATCAATGATATTAAAGTCTACGACACGCCCGGAAACAAAGCAGTTGTAAGGTACACACAAGACACGAAAGGACAAGAGACTACGCATCCACTAAGGCCCTTGAGAACGAGCAGAAGACAACGAGACAAAGTACAATGGTCGTATAAGTGCGCGAGAAGCATAAATTATCAACCAATTGTAACCTCATGAGCCAAGATATAGGCTGAGTTTGAAGAGAGGTATACATGGTTAGTCGCACCACACAGAATAGATAGGGTGTATGATGAGTTTTAACAATTCATATCACCTGATACAGAAAGTGAGGAGGTAGTAGAAGTAGTATTAAGTCATAAGGATCATATATGATATAATAGCACAAAGTGGAGTACAGGAGGCTATAAACCAGCGCATAGATGTGGTTATAGAAAGATTACAAATGAGTTATTGCTAACCTTTTGAGTTTCATATTTGTGCAAACATTTGATTGCCATTGGGATCATCTACTTGTTAATTTAGAGAAGAGAGTCTGCGCGGTTTGTCTCTATGTAAACACATATGACATACGTCTCTTATCACGATGAGACACAATGAGGAAATTTTTTAGTTTTTAACGATTTATATACGAGATATGCATGACGGTATCCCGAGTACTCCACGTAGGCGAGAGACGCCAGCCTTCTCTAAAGAATTCTGATTCCTCTGGAATCAACATCTCTCATCGACTAACAGACCATGACGGTATCCTCCGGCGTCTACTATCATGTCTCTTTTCTTGCACCTGTATCTCCACTACACTGTACTTCAGTCTGTACTCTCTCCACGTGCTCTAACAGAGTGTCAAACATCACAATCAGGAAGGTGGTTATATGAGGATGCGCGGAACAGAGAATCTATCTTGGAGTAGGCTACAGCTCAGGTGAAAAAGACTATATCAAAAAGAGAACAGGCCCAGCGATAGAGAGGCTTTCATCTGGCGAGAGATAATCTTCATCATATGTCAGAGTTCTATAGCACGGTTACAATTCAACCACATGTACACGAGAGCAATTAAAGCTGTATACAGAAGGCATGAGAGTGAGTATTGTGAAAGTCTTTATGTGATCTATGATTGTTCAGAAAGATGTTTTTGGCCATAAAGAGACCAGCTACAGCTAAACCTTTTGGCCAACCAGTGGCAATCCTTAGAGAGACACTCAAGGAGGCTACCATAGAGCACCACCTCGTCGTTTACGGAAAAGCAAGCTTAGCTCCTGTCATCACATAGAGCATCCATCCCTACAATGCAAACTGCATTCCGCGCGAGCGCTAAATAAAAATGGAGACAGATCATACTTTGTACTCCACTAGTACACATGAGCGTTCTCAATCTACTGACATTATGTTAGCATATTCGCTTATCTTCCTATCATACCTTTAATACCTACTATTACTATCTAACTTGCTGCTGACATCACTAATGTTATGCTTTTATTATCTGGCTACTGAGGCTATTACCGTACTCAGTGCTTATATATTATATATCACACTGAGCATCAGTTGGCTATACCAATGCATTATCTGAAAGTCAATACTCATGACTTATATACCGTATATACCTATTTTACTACTAATTCTAATACACATGAGTTCTTTCCCCGGAGCATAGCGTGGATTCGAGTCTCTGATGTTACTTTCTTCTGGTCTTGTTACTTTGCCCATTTGCGCGAGCTAAATTAACCTGGAGACAGTAAGAGAGTCATCACTATCCAAGTCAACCCAAACATGTTATAGCCGTAGTGGCGTGTAAAACTCGGCATGGCAGGAATCTATAGGAGGACATTGAAACGTACCTTTTCTTGGCTGGCGTAGGACTAATGTATTACCACTTGCTAACATGCGAAGTATTTGAGTCGTGGTTAGTTCTCAATGTCCTTTTTCTATGTCTCTTTCCGCTCATTCTAAAAAATATACTAAAGGGGATATATCTATTCAATCTATACATCAAGCTAAGAAGGCTCACCTGTTCACTGACTCAGGTTATGTGCTATATACTTCGTCTATCTTATTGTCTGTTAATCTATTGAGAGCTGCCGCGCCCAATTTTTCATCGTCTTACCTTCTCATCAATAGAAAATTTTCCTCCCATTCTCTTATGCGCTAATTCCTATATCTATTGACAGATACGCTCTCCACATGGCGGACGCCTCAAGGACAAGAGACGATGTCTTTAAATCTATTCGAATTGGCACGTAACAATGGGTTCTTATGACACGTCCGAGACTCGTAACTCGATACTACGTCCTATATCTACTTCGAGGAAATTAAAGGCGAGATACAGATCATGAGATATAAACCAGATACCTTTTCTCTAGTATAAATCGCTTATGCTGGGGCCGCCATAATAGGGCACATACTCGAGCGAGAGCACCTACGGAAGTTAACCGCAGAGGAGGCCTTGTTTGTCTGGGGCCACATAATTCGAGGTGTTAATAATAGCTTTCGAGGACGTCTATAAAACATATGAAACAACTAAGCAAAGGATCGACTCGAGATTAATCCTGAGTAATAACAAAAACAATACCTGTGGAAGTGTTTAAACAACCAGGAATGAAAAGTTTCCTGGTAAATGTGCAACTTTCCACAGGCAACATCACACCTAGCTCTTCACTTACCGAGCAAGATGGTGGTTTGGGAAGGTCTCGCTGTGTGACATCAGGTTGTGCGAGACCATCTGTATGAGATGGAATAAAGGAGTATCGCAACTAATTTCTTACTCGAAATAATGCTTTTCCCCGGAACAGTTGACCTGTTTATTAAATTTTCTATTTCATGTATTTTATTATAATAATCTGTGGACGATTCGTTTATGTGAGCGATGGTTGTAAGATGGTTTATATCTTTGATCATGAAAATGGGCTTATAAAGATGATACGTTGTTAAATCAAGGTGTGCACAATTACCATTAGTCGGGTTCTCTACCTGACCCCACCTCAGTTCCTTCTACACCTAGACCAACAGGTGTTTCCGCTTTTTCCTTCTACTTACACACTGAAAGTTTCTGAACAATGACCCTAGCCGATTCATATTTTGGTACTATACCCTCGGGACATATCTCAACACACAGGTGCCACGTCTGTGGCGCAATTCCCAAAAAGATGCCTACCCGTTCTAGTCGCTCTCAATTGTTCTGTTCCATAAGGTAATTGTGAGCTGCTAACACCCCCTCCGGGAATGCCTGCTGACAAATCATTGTCCTGTTATATTGCTTATTGCGATCTCCAAAGCTCTTATTGAGGAAGAATCATTATTCTTAGCGATGGACTTGAAGAAGCTTTAGGAGTTGAAGATCTCCAGTCACGTTAATAAGAATGGGTCCCTTCTCTTTCAAGCTACTACCCGGAATCAAAGTTCCATCTTGTCAACTTAACATTTCTCGAGAAACATTCCTCCTTAATTAATACCAATGCTAATATATAATTAGCAAAGAAAAACACACTTCGAAAAATCACTAAATTCCTTTATTCTTTTGAACAGAAAAACGAAGATATTGCTGTCATTTTAAGAAATTTCCAGCGGAAAATATTTCCCGTTACAACGTTTATAGATTTACCTCTCGTTGGGATTCATCTTACATCCCAAATCCTCATTTACTGATGACCTTTAGCACCCTTTTCCACCTTCAAAAGTTAAAATAGGGTTTACAAGTTACATTTGTTTTTCGTACCAGGGTTTAATTCCCCCGAGGAACAGACGGTCTGTCGACTCCTTTTAACATATATATCAGTCAGCGGTTTGGTCATCCCCGAAATACCGTAGGGGACATCAGAGAGAGGCGAACCTTAGAAACATAAAGCCAAACATTAGTGATTGGTCTTCCTCTTACCTACTTGACCTCCTCCGTATTGGCCACATCAATAATCACACAGCCACTACATGTCACGGGACCCTCCTTCTTTTTTATGAATATTTTGCCGTCCCAATCAATACCCCTCAATCTGTTCACCATATCTTTATCGATTGTTCCCAACTGGACACCATTCGCCATCATCAGTTTCCTACTCTATGGTCCATAACCCCTAAAAGGTTATCTCATATCTTTTCTGAACCCTGCTACTTTAACAGAAACTATTTTCTCTTATCCTGAGCCAAAGAAACTGTAATATTCTTCAAACGTATTTATTAGTATATATTAACATTATGGGAGAGAAGACTCGGGGGCTTTATAAGCTTAGACTTAAAAGGTGTTTTTTGAGGGAGTGGATGGCTAGTGAGTAATAGAGCTCTCCACATTAGCTGTTAACTATTCAGCTGAGACGGCGAGGGAAGGTCCATTGATTTTCGTAATCCCGCTGCAAATATTATGTGAAGTAGTAATAAAAATCTCCTTGAATCATTGTATATAACTTGATACTATTTATTAAATGTTAATAAGGGGCAAATTCTTATTTTTTATATTTTTAGCTTTTTATTTTTTTTGTACTATGAATTTTGATATTCAACCATCTAAATTATTTTCGTATTGACATTTAAAAACACGTATAGTGAAGCCTGTGAACCCACCTACATAGGAGTTGATTATTACAATCCTGTGTGCAGCTCCCTGTGGCCCTTATGGGATACCCCCTGTACATGTATTAATATATAATATTATAATATATATATATATTTAATATTATATTATTAATATATATATATATAGTATATATATATATATATATTATAATATATATATATATTAGGATAAATATATATATATATATATATATAGTATATATATATTAATATATAATATATATTATATGATATTACAATAATTAATTCGAGTCGTATGATATATGTTCGTAGGTTTCTTTAGCACTAACTTGAGAATTATTCTAATGTATAATTCAATTAGTTTATGAATATTATAAAACACACATTTTAATAATATCACATTAATTAACTTATATAAATATTTTATGACGGAGAGAGTATCGCTGTAGTTATACATATTATTACATAAAAATTAAATCTCATGAAACAAAATTTATGAATGTATATCTAATGATGAATTATATAGATATAAGACTCTTATCCGTAGAAAAATAAGTTTAAGGAGTTTATTTATATCTCACTTGTCATTGACATATTGAATAAACGTACACTGATACGATAAATTGAACCTTTTTGCAATGACCATATCTATATATCGTAATTTCTCTGTTAAAAAGAGCTTTAACAAATGGACCCGATCCTTATTCAAATGTCTCGCTCACCGGAACTCAATACATTCCTTTTCTCTTACCTAATTATATTTATTTCACCTTCAATTAGCTACACAAAACGGTGAATATGATTTACGGGTGAGTTTAAATTTATTTGACTGAGTATAAATCATTCTCATACATTTTATATTTATATATATCTTTAATTTAATATATAGTATAATATATATATTAAATATATTATATATTTATAATATATATATATATATATATATATATAATATATATATATATACTATATATATATATATATATACTATATAGTTATAATTAATATTAATATATTATATATATTAATAATATATATGTATATTATATAGTAATATATATATATATATATATATATATATATTATATTAATATATATATATAATCTATATAATAATTGTTTTATCTCTAATATTAATGTTTTATTATACTAAATGCAATTATAGATAATAGTTGAATATAAAATATGTATCTATAAATAGTAAATAAGTCATAATCTTACGTTATCTAATATATATATATAAATGACGTAATACAAGGTTAAATAAACGCAACTTAACTTTGGACTTAAATATATTATAGTAGAAATATAATACAGACAATAATATATATTTTGACAGTCCATATATATATATAATATATAGACTTAGAATAGTATATATATAAAGCCCAAAGTCACTATATATATATGTGTGTATTACAATATGCCGTGATGAGTATAATAATAATATATATATATAATTTTATTTAACTGTTTTATTAGTTATTTCATACTACTTTATTATTTTAAAAAATTTATTTAGTATTAATGGACTCATTGTTTGTATTGACATAGTATATAGTAGCTGAGCTATAATATATATATATAAATTATATTAGTTTTTTTTATTTTTTAGGTATAAAGAGTAGATATATATATATATAGTAATATATTGTAATATAATATACATATATATATTATATTATATATATAGGGAAAGTGTCAAGTTCCCAATATGTTCCGATTATTTTTGTGTGTTTTACTTAATATATATATATAATATATATAATATATATATACTTACTACCCCCTTTAATAATGACTAGCTTAGTAACGATAAATACTCACGTGTTTGCTGCCTAATATATATATATATATAGAATATAGTATATATCTTTTTAACTCACCTATTTTTTATATTATTTTCAAATAATATTTAAGTATTAATATTCGTTTAGATATTATCTTAATTTTATTATATTATAAAATTAAAAAATTATTTTTTTTATAATATTTATTATAATATGAGTATCTAAAATGTATATATAAATATAAATATGAATATACTATATGATAAATAGAAATTAATAATAATTAAATTAATAATATATATTAAAAATATAATAAGTAATAATTAAATTAATAAATAATATAATAATAATAACTATTAGTTTAGAAATATATAAATGACTTCTTATCTCATATTTTAATGAAGTACTTACTTATTTTACATATTCTAAAATATAGCTTCATGCCAAAAATTGAATCAGTTTTAAAATTGAAAGTCTTAATGAAAGTATAAAAATATCAATAATAATAATAATAAAA
Organism: Trachelipus rathkii; assembly: GCA_015478945.1. Lineage (NCBI taxonomy): Eukaryota > Metazoa > Arthropoda > Malacostraca > Isopoda > Trachelipodidae > Trachelipus > Trachelipus rathkii. The sequence goes on from JABUQX010087987.1 coordinate 19,628, forward strand.
TTAAATTAATAATAAATAAAAATAATATAAATATAAAATATAAAAATAATATAAAAAAATAAATTAAATTAAAATAATTAAATAATAAATAATAATATAATAAATAATTAAATAAATAATTAAATAATAATATAAAAATAATAATAAATAGATAATAATAATAATAATAATAATAATTAAATGATATAAATAAATAAATAAAATAATAAATTAAATAAATAATATATAATAATTAAATATTAATAATAATAATAATATAAATATATATAATATACACTAAATTACACTCAACAAAAGAAATGTAATTATTATAATTAATAAAAAATAAATAATAATAATAAATATTAATATAATAATAATAATAATAATAATAGTTTACTATATACCCACATTCCAAGATGATATGGAATTTTTTACGTATTATAAAAAAAATGGTTTATGCTTTTTTTGATGTTAGGAATAAGAGTAAATTAATTATAATAATAATCAATAATATAAGAGAATGATATTAGATTAATCAACCAAATATTTATAATCAATAATAATAATAATATATTCAATAAGTACATCAGCGAAAATATAGAGAGAAGTTAGAAGATAGAGAGAGTAAATAAATTAAAAAAATTTGCTATAATAATATTTAGAGAGATAAATGAAACTATATAATTCAATAATATGGAGAATACACAGAAAAGTTCACTAATTTTACACCACTTTGCACACGACCAAGAGATTTTGTGGAACACTTAACACGTTATATTTAAGATATTAAAATAATTATAATAAATAATAAAAATTTTATGAGCACATGTATCTGAATGACCTCAATGATATTAAATCCCTTTGCTGTTCTGTTTGATTACTCATTTTTTGTCTTGTAAAAAATTAAATTACATATCAAGTTTTCGTCACAATAAATTTTTAAATTTAAATATCAGTTTTACTTATAAAATAGTGAATAAGTTTTTATGAAATTTTAAGAAAAGCTCGCATGCATGCACTTCCACTCCTCATATTACTATCCGTTACTAGTCTCTTTAGTTGTTGTTCAGTTAGCGTCTCTAGTTACTGTTGATTTCAACGTAAATGATATAGTTATATGTAAATCGTTTTATAAGTTTGGGATCTTGGGCGGTTAATTTTGACACTTGACATCTTTGGAGAATTTGAGTTTGATTTCAACAGTTGTTTGTGTGTTATTATTTCGTTGTGATTTAGCTAGTTAAGGTGTTTTGAGTTAGTTTTACGATATAGTCTGCTGTTGTAAATGTATTAGTTGATGTTATGATGATAATTAGATTTGTATATAAGTAATAATATATTATATAAAATAAATATAAATGGAATTATATATATATAGCCTAAGTTGTTTATATTTACTTAGTATTGTATTAGTATTTATTATTGATTGAATTAGTTGTTTAGAGTTAATATTTATAATATAGTTGTTTCTTGATTTAGTTGCTATATATATATAGTTTAGTAATTATATATTTGATATCTAAATTTAGTATTTATATGTTAAGTATTAATATATTAGTATGTATCGATTGATTTATAAATTTTATATGAGCTAAAGTCATAGTTATATCTAAATGTTGAGTTGTAATATTATATAGGAGTTAATAATAAATATTGGATGAGTGTAATTAAATTATTGTATATATTTATTTTACTTTATTAATTTATTTTTATTTATTATTATTTATTATATAATTATATTTATATAATGTATAATTATTATTAATTATTATATTTATAATTATTATTATATTATATTATTAATCATATTTTTATTAATCTCAATTATTTAATTTAATTTATTAAATTATATAGTTATTATTATTTAATATAATTATATATATATTAAATTTTTATTATTTAATAAATATATATATATATACATATATATATATATATATATATTATATATTATATATATATATATATATATATTATATATATATATATATATATATATGGATATAAATATTATAATATAATATAATATATAAATATATTAATATAATTCTTAATTTATACATATATTATAATTTCTTTTTAATATTATTAATAATTATTATATATAATAATTATAATTTATATTATTATATAGTTATATATAGTAGTTATATAATGATAGTAAGTTAGATAGTAGTTATATATATAGTATATATTAAGTAGAGTTAGTAAAGTTATGATTATTATATGTTATAAGTAAGTAGTATAAGTATTAATTAAAAGTATATATAGTAGTAGTGTAAGTATAGAGTGTGTGTTGTGTATATAGTATTAGTGGTTAGTGTTAATATTATATTATATGTCATTGGTATAATGAATAATATATATTACTTAATGTAGTATATACAATATATAGTATGAGTTTAAATCTAAGTTAATAATAAAAATTCGTAGTATAAAATTTATAATGAATATAATAAAATATATAAAGTAATATATATATGTTTAAATAATTAATAAATAAGCATATTACCTATGATTATTATAATATAAAGTAACATATATTTATTTATTAAGCGAATGCAAAGAGACAGAACATAAAAGGGAGGAAGTATATACCAACACAGGAAAAGATATATACTATATATACTATATTTGTGGATGGATGTATAAATACATTAATATATAATAGTGTAAGAGAGAGAAGATAGAGAGATAGTAAGAGAGATAGAGAGTAATGAGTGAGAGATAGAGACGATGAAGAAGAGTAAGAGAGAGAGAGAGAGAGAGTTAAGAGAACGATGAGTAAGTAGAAAGAAGAATAGTAAAATAGAGATTAGATTAAAATATATAGAAAGAGAGATAGATGGAGAAGATAGAGTAGAGATGAGAGTAGTGAGGGAAATAGGGGT
>JABUQX010087987.1:27500-30000 GCA_015478945.1 Trachelipus rathkii
GGAGGAGAGTTATGTGAATTTGGAAGAGACGAGAAGAAAGGTACATAATAATAGGAGTGAATGGCAAGGTTTTGTGAGGGGGTATGGTTGTGGCCCACCTGGGCCAAGGAATGAACCCCACATAGACGAGATGCCATAGTGAGGGTCCGTCGCGGTCCCGTGAAGCTTAAGGGTGAATTTTCTAACTGCGACGAGTTTTCACTAAAAGGTATAAAAGGGGTGGTATGGCTTGGCTTTCTTTTCGATTTGCGTCATATTCTTCTACTACTTTTCTGTTCCCGGTGCATGTTGAGCACCTTACCCCCAGTCTTGGGTAGAAAAGGTGGGTGCTGATGATGGCGATACATATATATATATATATATATATATATATATATATATATATATATATAATATATAATATATATATATATATATATATATATATATATATATATATATATATATATATATATATTACCGTATATATATTATATATATATTATTATAATATATACTATATATATATTAAATATATAAATATATATATATATTATATAATATATATAATATTATTATATATATAAATAATATATATATATATATTATATATAATATTATATATATATATAATATATTAATATATAATATATATATATATATATATTATTATATTTATATATAATATATTATTAATATTATATATATTTAATAATATAAATATATATATATAATACTTATTAATAATATATAATATATTATATATATATATATTATACTATATATATATATATATAATATATATAAATATATATAAAATATTAATATATATATATATATATATATATATACTATATATATATATATTAAATAATATATTAATATATATCCTCACCACATCTACTGGTTAAGCTATATCTTGCAAACAGAGGTCAAAATTATCTCACACAATATAAAAGATAGTTTAATAATTTAGTTATAACATTTCAAGCAATTAATAATATAAAATATAATTGAATAATAATATAATAATAATAATAATAATAATAATAATAATAATAATTAATAATAATAATAATAGTATAATTAATAATAATATATTTAAAAAAAATAATTAATAATAAATAGTTAAATATATATTAAATAATATATATATAATTAAAATAATAATAATATAATAATAATAATAATTAAATAATTATATAAAATTAATATTAATATAATAATATATAAATATAAATAATAAACATAACATTATCTAATTACGCAATTATCAAGGAAGAGGCAACAAACACTTATAATCAGAAGGAAAACAAATAATTTAATAATAATAATAATAATAATAATTAAATAATAATAATAATAATAATAATATATAAAATATAATTAAATAATAATACTATAATAATATATAATATTAATCATATTATATCATTTAATTACATAATATTAATTCTTAGTTTACATTTTTTGGGTATTTTGTTTATCTTATCATAATAATTTATTATATAATTATTATTTATATAATTAATTTATATTATTATTATATTATTAATATTTAATATAATATTATTATTAAATTGATTTATAATTATTATTTTATTATGCATTTTTGTTAGTATTTTATTTGTATTATTATCAATTAAAATTAGACCAATAATTATATATATTATCATTTATTAATTATTAATTAATTATTATATTATAATTATTAATATTATTATCTTATTATATTATTATATATTTAATTAGTTAACATGTAGTATAGATTGTTAGTAGTAGTAGTAGTAGTAAGTAAATAAGGAAATGAATTAGTATTAAATTTATTTTGTTTTTTTGTACATAAAATCATAGAGCAACCATAAGCAACCTTCAAGAGAGCATACCGAGAGACTAGGGTTGTTATAAATATACTTATGATACTACGCAACGCAACTAGGCACAAACCTAGCAACAGCGGTTGTTTGAAAATTTATAGAACACCTATATATAATATGGGTCATAAAAAAATATAACTCCAGCAATCACCGCGTTTAATATTATCAATAAAATTTCACATGATGCATTCGCTCCTCACTAATATAATTATATATATATATATATATATATTAATTACTATATATAATATATATATATAATATTATATTAATATATATATATATTATATATATAATATATATATTATATTATATATAATATTAATATAATAATATATATATATATAATATATATATATATATATATAATATTAAATATTATATATATTAATTACTTATATATATATATAATATAAATATATTATAATAATTATATATATATTACATAATATAATATATATAATATTATATATATATATAATATATATAATATATATATATATATATATATATTATTAATATTTTCATATATAATAATATTACTATATATATATATATAATATATATATACTAAATATTAATATATAATATTAATATAGTATATATATAATAATATATTATATATATAATATTATAAATATATA
>JABUQX010087987.1:32500-47500 GCA_015478945.1 Trachelipus rathkii
TCATCTAATCTTTTAGAAACTATATCTTTTCCATACTTCGTCTATTTGCGAGAGAGCAAATTTGATCTGAAATCGATGCTTGTTTCTCTGGCCATTCAAGATGCTATGATGAGCTACATTAGTGCTATCAGTATGATTGGCAAATTCTTACACAGTTTCTCCACTTATCACATCTTGTCACTCTAATATTATTTTTACTATTTTCTGACTAATGAAAATTCGAGTTGACATATTGATATATTACTTCTTTCTTGAATTCGAGTAACAAGCGATGTCTTATCATACTAAACGAAAAAGTAGCGCTTATACCTATCTTCATTGGTTACTCCTTCATCTATTAGTGACAAAATCTATTTCATTGCCCTACTTATGTCCAAAATTAACCATACTTATCTATAAATAATCTTCTCTGTAATAATTCACAGTTCTATTTATCACTCTCGCTCTATCCCGCTCTGATATTTGGTTCTGTTGTCTGCATTATTATTAACTATTTTCCAAACTTGAAAAGTGACCTTAAAATTCATTTCTATTTCATGCCATCACTTACTATTTCACTTCACTCTATAACTCAATCACTACCATTAGGATATACCTATTCATGACATAACCCTCATCCTCCTCCTTATCTCACCTCTCTAGGATGTCCTATATGCCAATTGCTCATATAGATGATTTAATTACGAATCGGGTAGCATAGGTCTCTATATTGAATCATAACGAACGTATTATAGGAAGTAGTCAGGTTTAGGCCCGAATTAGTAGATTATCCTCACCAGAGAGCTTAAATAGATAGACCAGAGCTAGACATAATTATTGTGCTGACCCCGCGCTCTCGTATTCTCTAATATCTCTTTAAATTCTCTTTCTTTAGGCTTCAAGTAAATCAATAAATCAGTATATTTTCCCTCAGTGCTCAGGCATTATTAATGACACACCGCACCAATTGTTCCATTCAACCGAATCGCGAGAGGAATAAAAACTGTAGACAACTAGAGACTATCTGCTACTCCTTCTATAATGAGATCGACAGCTTAATAGGCTTCTCACTCTTTGTATTTCCTAGTCTAAGTATCTTTTTGTATATATTCTCTCTTTCTAAAGTTACTCAACCTGTTCTCATTTCTTATCATTTTTTTTTTATCATATATACATAATCATGGTATATGAAATATCATTCACTCTCTTATTCAATCTTTCCGATCGAACAGTTAGTTATTGGTTTCGGCGCTCGGTGTGCATCTGGCGAATATTAACTTCTCAGTAGGCTATACTGAGTATTTTATAGTTCTCACGCCCTTTATAAGGTAAACTACGGGAATAAACTATAGCTCGATGGTGGCGCTGACAATCTCAAAGCATTTGAGATCGAGGGTATGGAGACGCGTCACTATTGAGCTATAACTCACAAAGCTCCCTTATCCATTGGTTCCCTATTCCACTTTCACTTAATATAGTTTATATATATATTGGCTTACTATATTAATTAGTCAGTTTTCTCTCAAAAATCGCTTCCACTCATATTGTTACTGTGTATATGGTATGTTTGACGGGGTCGAACTCTTCATTCTTTTACTGAGTTAATTGTGGTGTTATCCACAGGGTTCAGTAATCTTATTCTCCTACTTTCATTATTCATTATAACTATAATTTTCATTAATGATCTCTCACCTTATGCCACATCTTAATCATTCTATCCACTATCGTATATGATATACCGTATGTAACTCGTAACTCACTATCTAATAATTGTCTATTCAATTTCTCTAAATTTCTAATTTTCTACTCTTCCCTATTTACTTTAACCATCTCCCGGGTAGGGTTGCGCACTGTTTGGTGTGACCAGCATCCTCTCTTATCTTGTCCACAGAGATATACTTCTTGCACTTCCTCGACGATGTATATCTATATGTATGATACAGCGAGATCTCCGCGCGCCGAGAGTCGTTACCTTGATGCCTTGGAAGTAGTCTTGAGATTATCTCCGAGCGTCAGGTGGTAGGTCGGTCTCGAATTTCAGCGTGAGAAAGCTATGCATCTTATATTTCTTCACCAATATCGCGAACCTCCGCGTACTGCGTTCTCACAACAGTATACCCCTTCCTCTCATGTAAACAACCTTTGTATTTATCTCTTTAGCGCTATCTCTTTCGCGAAGATAGTACTCCAACGTGGTTCGTCTCCCAATCAGCTAAGATTTGACAAACATATAAACGCCAGATAAACTTGTAAAGCGTGAGCAGCGAGGGTTATATGCACCAAAGCCCATGATCACGAGACTGCTACTTGGTATAATCACTCAAAATATACAAATTTACGGAAGTTTAGTTGTGGTCCACTGCGCACGAGCCCCCAAAAAGACGAACGCCTCGAGCTGCGGTGCTTTACTAGTTTAGTGATCCGAACTGTGTTGCGAGAAGATACCCAAACTCATTCTGCCTAGCCACTATACTACAGTTAACGTTCAAAGATCTTGAGCGATAGTGTGCATCTAATGTTTAATCACATCGCCCATATGTCTGATATTTGATGTAATATACTTATAGAGCTCTTACATAATTACTGGGGGGTGATACTTTACTGTTTTCATCCCTGAGCCTATTATTGGTAACAGGGTTATCTCATACGAGTTACAATAAAGGCACAAATAAATAGACTTTATAACTAGTACCTCCACGTACTATTATCCACTTCACTTATGACCCTCTATCTTTGCAGCGCGAGATGATTGATGCTTATATTATTACTTTCTATAGGTACCTAATAGTCAAGCCGAGGCATAGGTGTCATCTATAGGTAGAAACTATTTGAGAGATCCTTATATACGTATACTTTGTAACTCATCCAACCTTTATCAGTACGTCCTCGTATAAGTAACAATAAGGGTTGACTGTGACTTATATACGAGCAAATTAGTATAGAGTTTATTTTGAGTGAGATAATTGCTAAAACTCTCAGGCTAGAGTTCGACCTCTACGTGTGGACTTCTATTATATATATCCATTAAAATTACCAAGCCACTTCTGTTTACTGTATGATAATTTCATACTTCCATTCACTTTCTCATTGAGTTTTCACTGACTTAGAAATTATATAATCTCCCGCACTTCAATAATGGACTATGCGTCTGTGCTATACAATGGCCTGAGCGTATAATAATTTGCGTTAACTATATTATTGTGTAACTTTATCTATGAGAGATAGGCGTGCAACAACTATACTCCTCTATTAGATAATGTTATGCATTGTATTGAGTATATATATATATATATATATATATACTACCATTTATTATACTCTATATATTATAATATATATAGTATACTACTACAGTCTTGGTAGAAAAAGTAGTAGGGTGCCTGATGTAAATTATATGAGTACGTAATACATACATAATAATAATAATATAATATATATATATATATTATTAATATATATATTATATATATTAATATATATATATAATTATAATTATATATAATATATATATTAATATATATAATATAATATATATAATATATATTATATATATATTATAATATATATTATAATAATATATATATATATATATATATATTACTATATATATATAATGTATATAATATAATATATATAATATATAATAATATAATATATTATATATAAATAATTTGATAGTTTAAACCCTGGGCAAAAATAAAAATATTTGCATTAATTACTAGTTATATATATATATATATATAATATATATATATATTATATAATATTAATATTATATATATAATATATGTAAGAAATATTTTTTAAAAATTATATTAAATATTCTAAATATATATATATATATATACCTATATATATATACAATATATATAATATATATATATATATATATATAATATAATATATATAATATATATATATATATATTAATATAATATATATATATTATATATATAAATTTATATATATATATATATATATATATATATATATATATATATATTAATATATTTTAATATATATATATATTATAAATATTATATATATAATTATGTACATTTTTTTCATATATAAAAGAATTAATAATACCTATAATTATCTTCTTCTTCGTAGATATCCCAACCTTACTTATAATTCAATATATATATCCATATCAACTATATACTCAACACCTATATTATCAGTCACTGTGATTATAACTCCTGGCAAAAACCAGAGGCTAATGTCACATAAAAAATATAAGAAGTGAAATATTTAGTAACATTCTAAAGCAATATAATAATAATAATAATAATTAATAATAATAATATATAAATAATCAATAATATAATTAAATAATATATTAATAATAATTAAATAAATAATAATAAAAATAAAATATAATAATATAATAATAATAATAAAAATAAATAATATAATTTAAATTAACATAAAAATAAAAATATAAAGAATAATATAATTAAATAATATAATTAAATAAATATATAATAAATATAATAATAATAATATATAATTAAATATAATAATAATAATAATAGTAATTAAATTAAATAAATATAATAATAATTATATATAATAAATAATATAATTAAGTAAGAATATTTGTTAATAAATAATATATAATAATAATTAATATATAGAATATAATAGATAAATATATATATATAAATAATATAATAATATTAAATAAATAATAATAATATAATAAATTATAAATAATAATAATAATAAAATAATAATAATTTAATTAATCTATTATAATTAATATTTATAATTATTATTAATATTAGTTATTATTATTATTATTATTATTAATATTTAATTATTATTATTTATATTTTATCTTATTATTTAATTAATTATTATTATTTTAATTTTTTTAATATTATATTTGATATATTTATTTATATTTAAATTTTATTTATATAATTTATTATTTATTTATTTTATTTATATAATTAATTATTTTTGAATATTTTATAATATATTTACTTTAATTTAATTATATTTTATTATTTTATTTTATAATTATAAATTATTATTATTTATTATTATTATAATTTATAATTATATTTTATATATAATATTAGATAATTTATTATTATAATTGATGAGTTATGTATTTATATTAGGATAAATTTAAGTTAGTAATTAGTCCTTGTACATAGTATAAAACTTCTTACTAGGTAGCCAGAAAATATCCTTATGCTATAATCCATTAGCCAACGAGAGAAGTTTCCGAGTTATGCCGAGATGTCACGAGAAATATAAATAGAGTGATAGTCGAGATGAGATATTACTACCGACCTAATCCATGTAAACTTTTTATTCTTCTAATTCGTCAGTACGTCAGCCAACATACAGTAAATATCGTTAAATAACTGCCAATTTGAAGACTCTTCGTAGCGCTCTTTTCCAGGGGCATAAATTAACAAAGGGTAGCATTATGGATTATGCGATTATATATAAGCTACGTAAAATCGAATAGTGAATAAAATTAAATTAATAATTAAATATAATAAATTAATAAAATAATAATTAAAATAATTAAATATAATAAATAATAAATAAATAAATATAATAATAAAATAATAATATAATAAATATAATATAAAATAATAAATTAATAATAATAAAAATAAATATAATTATTTAAAATAAAATCGTAAAAAAAATATTATTAAATAGCTGTTCAAGAAAACCTTTGACTTCATAGAAATTTATTTCTTTGTTTTATTGTACTGAAAATCTAATAATATAAAATTATATATATAATTATATTTATATAAAATATAAATATATAATATATATATAATAATATAAGATATATATAAATAATTAAATAATAATAAATATATTAATATATATAAATTAAATATTAATTAATAATTAATATATAATTAATAATAATTAATATAATAATAATATATTATAATATAAAAATTAATAATAATAATATAAATTAAATAATTAAATATAATAATATTATAATAAATAATTATATATATAAATATTATAATATATATTAATAATGTTATATATATTAATATTCTAAGAAAAATTGAGTTGAAAGGTATGATATAAAATAAGAAATCTAGTCATTAATTTTTGAACGTTTATATTTAATTTTGAGAATATTATATTAATTGATTATATTTTTTAGGTCTACATATGTTATATTATGATAGAGGAATTTATGCCATCAAAAGTAACATTATATTACATCAATATTTATTATTAAATAATCCTATATGACAAAATACTTTATTCCCGCATATTCATTAGGATCACGATATAATTATTTCATCTAATTCTATTCTCATAATTTAATTCACAAACAAGCATAATCGTATATTATAATTCTAATTATTTATTCATTAACATTAACCCAGTTTTCCACTTTCAATAAGGTATTTGTATATCTTGTATGAATATATTAAATTATTACTCTTTGAGAAAGGTTTTAAGTTTTTTTTTCTTTTTTAACACCTATTTCGAATGTATTTGTTTTTTATTTTTTAGTTTTGATTTTGAACATTTTTTATTAATAATAATCTGTAAAATGTAAATCCATCATAAAGATTTATGATGAATATTTTTCTAGTGACCTATATTATTATAATATTATATAATTTATATTTTATAAATTAATAATATTTAATTTTTATATATATATATATATAGTATAATATATATATATATAATATAATTATATTATATTATAATATTATTTATATTTAATTAATTTATATTTTATAATAATTTAATTATTATTAATATTAATATATATTTATAATATTTATACTAATTATTATAATCATAACAAATATAAAAAACATGAGTCATGAATATCATTGTCACCTCTACAGAACACTCTCCAGGCATTTCTGTCGGCGTATATTCTCCTCTCCTCGACCTCTTCGATCGTCGTCGGTTTTAAACAAAATATGCTTTTCCGCACGTTAAATTGACGAGATGGCCGACAAGAAACCCATATCATTTGATCTCTAAGGCTCCCATATCCAAATATTCACTCTGAGGTAACTGCCAACTATATTACTATATTGAGCTCTTATCTGATTAATATCCGAGTCAGTACATTCTCAATTTCCATACTTATTCTATTTATCTTAATTGGCCCCACTCTTATACTATCTATCACTCATTTTAATCATGTCGTTATTACCATTCTCGCGTCATTTTCGTTGAATGTTACTCAACATGTATCATTTTTACTTCTTTATGTGGAAATTTAGCCTCTGTTGGTGCATAGAGTTATAAACAAGAGGGAGATGTAATGGTTTGTATAGATTATCTGATACTTAACTCATCTGATCTTATTACTATATCACTATCTTTCTATCATATCACCATCCCATTACTACATTACTCTACTGATTACCACTTCTCAGAAACCCTCAGATTTGCAAACGCACTCCATCTCACTATCCTCTGCCCCGTAGTCATTGCCTCAACATTCGGAGCCATATTTTCCAGTGAAGGTCTCGGCAATGACCTATATAATTATCAATTTTAATCTCTGTTGGCATTGCTTTTCCCTCAATATCGGCATAGTTGGTTCCCACTTTATGCGTTCATTTACATTATCTCATATTATATTATAAGTCACTCTTATCCTATCATATCCTAACCACCTATCTCATTCCACATACTACACATATATATATACCCAAAATTAAGGCACAACTGCTAAGTTCCAGAACTGATGCAATTCTAATTTCTCTTCTCTACAACAGTAATTTATTTCTTTCTCTTTCTTTGGCCTATTTTCATTACTTTCTGTCTTTTCTGTAAGTTATTTCACATCCCATTATCTTTCATTTGTGAATGTATTCATATCTGTCCATAATCAACTCCTGCAAGGTCCTATGTCTACCTCTTCTAGCTATATTAATTGATAGCCTAGCATCATCTGCAAATTAATAATAATAGCACAGTAAAGTAATGCTCTCCATTTATTCCTTTATCTAGCATAATTTTATTTTCAGATTATATAGTCCATTAGTATCAATTCTCAAACAGTAATGGTGACATAGAACTAATTATTACTACCTATATATATATTATATTATATATATATACTGTATCCTCTTCTTCCAAACTCTTTCACTCAATAACCGTCATATACTCTCCTCCTTTAATTTGCTCTTATACATATTTTCTTAATACCCTTGATTATGTTATATTACTAATTATTACTAATCTTATTAAATATTTTTTTGGTATCATCACCGTATTTATTCCGGCTCTTCCATGATTTTCCATAGCTTTCTCTGTTAACTCTGATCTTCAGGCTTTTTCCAGGTCTATAAATGCCACATCTGCCCTCATCCTATTCCATTCTATCGTTTTTTTCTATTAAGGTTTTTCGACTGTATATAATATATATTAATTGGTCCTAGTTTATGTGCTTAGTTTCACCAAACACATGATCATATCAGTGCATTAATTGGCCAGTAAATCTATCTTAATGTTTAGATTATCTTTTCCGTATTATTTCTCAGCCTAAACTCTAAACACTCTTATGTATAATTTTCAATAGATTTTACTTAGGCCACATTTAGTATAATGGTTGTTAATTATAAATATATATTAAATATATAATATATATAATATTATAATATATATATAATATATATATAATTATAATTAATATATTAATAATTAATATATATATATTATAATATAGTATATAGATTTATATATATATGATTAATATATATATATATTATTTAATTTCCAAAATTATATATACATCTAGCACCTATACTAACTCATTATATTTCCTAACCTTAACAAAATGAACTGGGTAGGATAAGTGATTGACTTATACATAATAACAATATATGTCAACATTATATTATATACATATCAATAAATAAATATAGGTAGTAGTATATAGTGAGGGTATATAGTTTATAGCCAATATTATATACTGCACTCACGTAAGTAATCACATAACAACATAGCAATTATTAACGCAATATGAGTACACAAGACGTCAAGGCTTGGATAGTATATGCGTGGAGAGATTAATTCTAAGCAGGTAACACACAGAAGATAGGAAGAGATTTACCAATCCAGACAGATAAGATGGCTGAGTGAAAGAATGAATGAGAGAGACAACCTGGCAAGAGAAATCACAAGCACAATTGAGTATGCCAATAATCAATCCTACACATTACAATATGCACAATAATAAACAAACAGCCACCCCTTGTGACTATATAATCGAGGATAAACAGATAATCCGAATATAATTAGAGTGGAAGTGATACGTAACAGAGTAAGTTGAAACAACGTTATTCACCAAATTAAAAGCACCTGATCACATCACGAGCTGCAATAGTAATAAACTCAATAATAATTAATTAGAAAAAAGAGAATAAAAAAGTCAAACTAATAATAATAATAATAGAGAGAGAGAGAAGAGAGAGACGTCACATGAGATAATCATAAATAGAGTAATGAAATAAGAGGATTCAGTAGTAAGTTAAGTGAAAATAAGATAAAAGGTGAACATGTTATAATAGTATCATATTAATTATGATAAGCAATTATATAATAATAATAAGTGAATAATAATAATAATAACAATAATAACAATCAATAATAATAATAACTAATTAATAAGTCCAAAAAGCCACATAATGGAATAATAATGATAGATAATATAAATCACACCTAATAGAAGATACACCTAATACTAATAACTAATAATCAATACATAATAATAACTGAATCAATAAATGATATAATAATATTAATAATAATAGGCTCCTCATAAGTCTTAATACATAATAGTAGTAACTACTACTTAATAATAATAATCAATCAAAAAAATAATAAGTTCTCAAATAATAAATAAGTAGATCAAGTCAATGGAATAATAAATAGATAGATAGAATAATATAGATCAGTATATAGATAATATCTATAAATTATATAAATTAAGAACAGAATAAATTAGATCTACTTAAAGATTTTTCTGAATAAAATAATAATAAATAATAATAATATAATAACTAATGATAATAATAATAAT
The DNA here is from genome assembly GCA_015478945.1 of Trachelipus rathkii. NCBI lineage: Eukaryota > Metazoa > Arthropoda > Malacostraca > Isopoda > Trachelipodidae > Trachelipus > Trachelipus rathkii. Next base: position 42,546 of record JABUQX010087987.1, read on the forward strand.
AATAATAATATAATAATAATAATAATAATAATAATAATATAAATAATAATATAATAATAATAATAATAATATAATAATAATAAAAATAATAATAAATAATAATAATAATAATAATAATAATAAATAATAATAGTAATGTTAATGCAATTAATAAAATAATAATAATAATAATATAATAATGTAATTATAATTATACATTTAATTATATTATGAGAAAATATTATAATTATCTTATAATTATAATTATAATTATAATTATAATTATAATTTTTTAATAATTTATTATTAAATTATAATTATAAAAATTATAATATTTATGAATTATAATAAATAATAATAATATAATAATAATAATAATAATAAAATCATAAATAATAATATAATAATAATAATAATAATAATAATATATAATAATAGATAATATAAAATAATATAATAATATAATAATAATAATATAATAATAATAATAAAATAATAATAATAATAATAATATAAGTACATAATAATAAATAATAATAATAATAATAATAATAATAATAATAATAATAATAATAATAATAATAATAATAATAATAATAATAATAATAATAATAATAATAATAATAATAATAATAATAATAATAATATTTACTTTCAAATTAATTCAATGGAAATATCAACCCATTGTTTAAAATACTGAAGATTTGTTTAGTTTTTAGTGGAACCATTAAATATATGCTATATATATATATATATATTTATATACTTACTTCTCTAATAGATAATATATAATAATTATATATATATATAATATATATATATAATATATATATATATATTCTTTCTTTCTTTTTTTATCCTTACTTAGCTTCCAACTAGACATGGGGTAGGGTGCGTAACATGCGCGGAAATAGGATAATTAAGTAAAAGTGTATGTCCTTAAGTGAGAGCTCGTCGCAGTCAAAAAAATTCATCATAGGACTCCACGATTCTGCAACAGACCCTAACTGTGGTATCTCGTTTATGTAGGGTTCAACCCTTGGACCAGACTCACAACCATACTCCCCTCACAAAGCTTTGCCATTCACTACTCTTTATGTCTTAATACTAATATTTTCTTTAGTGCTGGAAGCGCTCGTATGTTTAGCCGATCCCAAAAATGGGTAGCCGTTCTGATGACTCTAACTATCGTCCTTTAGCTCTCACTTTGAAGCTCTCCTTATCTCTCATTTCGTGGATCATCTGGAATCTCACCCTCTTCTTTTTGACCAACAATATGGCTTTCAACACTAGCGGTCAACTAGTGACATACTTTCCTATCTCATTGATCTATTGTCTTCTTGTAGTCTTGTGTGGTGAGCGCTTGACATAGCGAAGACTTTTGACCTTCTACGACATGCGTCCCATTTCTCTAAGCTAGCTTCATTTGAGTTCCCACCTTCCATTTGCTTATTCAAGTCTAGTTTCCTTTCAGATCGTTCCATTTCGGCTTTTGTTGATGGAGCGACCTCTTCTTTTTTTCTTGATAATTGTGGTAATCCTCAAGGTTCTGTTCTATCTCCAACTTTATTCTTACTTTTCATCAACGATCTTCTTAGCTGCACTTCTAAATCTGTTCATTATTATACTGATGACTCAACTCTCCATTCTTCCACTCATTTCAAATCTGCCCCCTCTTTTGCATCTAGAGTTGCCTCTCGTCTTCAGCTTTCCGATTCAATTCTAGCCAATCAGAATGGGATTTCTCGGTGGGGTCACCTCAATCTTGTGAAATTTAACTCTTTAAAAACTCAACTTCTCCACATTTCTCTCTCAAAATCACCTTCCAACTTTCCTAATCTCCTTCGACGGTTCTAACGTCTCACTTGTGAACAACATATACATTCTTTGACTGAACATTAAAATAAATTGGTTTTTCTTCTGTTCAATTACTACAGTTATATAAGAGCCTTAACAGCCCTTGAGTGGAGCACTGCTCTCAAATTTGGGAAGGCTCCGGTTCCACCCCTCTTTTGGATAGGGTTGAGACTAAAGCTAAGAAGCTTTCAAACTCCATTGACCCTCTTTCACTGCGATTTGACATTGGCGCACTATCTCTCTTCTATAGATAATATAACGGCAGATGCTCGAGGGAAATTACCTCTAGCATTCCTACACCACTGCGTCGCCCTCGTAGTACAAGATGTGTCTTGCTCCCACGTGAATATTATGGGAGCATTGGAAACTCAAGGCTCGGTCCTTGTGGTACCTCCTTTTTTCCAGCCACATCTGTTCTGTGGAACTCCTTGCCTTCATGTTTTCCTGCTGTATTCAACCAACCTTCCTCTCTTTAAGGCTCAGGTCTGCGCCCAAATGAGTGAATTGTGTTAGGAATGAGATTTTAGTGGGTTTTCTTTCCTATATATATATATATATATATATATATATATATATATATATATATATGTATGTATGTATGTATGTATGTAAGTGTATGTGTGTAAATATACAATTATAAATCATTGATCATATATATATGTATGCTTCTTCTTCTAATATAATAATATGTAATAATATATATATATATATATATGTATATATAATGTTCAAGTCGCAATAATATATATATATATATATATGTTTATTTAACAATTTAATGTTAATTGTTTTATTTAATATAATAATAATATATATATATATATAATAATAATAATAATAATAATAATATATAATAATAATAATAATATATATCTTATAATATATGTTATAATAATAATATGTAATAATATATATATATAATAATAATAATAATAATAATAATATGTAATAATATATAATAATAATATATAATAATAATAATATGTAATATATATATATATATATATTAATTAGTGCGGGTAACATCCATCCGCATCCCGCATCGCAGACATCCACCCATTTTTAAAGATCCACATCGCATTCGCATCCGCGCTTTGCCCTGCGGATGTTGCGCGGATGTTTATTGTCGAATTTGATAAACAATTTTATAATAAAAATACTTAAGATGAATCTGAACTCAAACTTTAAATGAGAGACATGGGACTCGACTCAACTATGTAATGACTCATGATCTCGCAGCATGAAGTTCATAATAATTTGATTCAATAGAGTCACATGAGATTAGGGATGCCAAAAACATTAGCGCCTCTACAGCTTCTGTCTCCGATATAATACCATTAATCTCAACGCTAAAAAAAGCATTTGAACCATCTTCAAATGAAAATGATGACGGTTTTTAAAAAGAATGAAAGATGCAATAAAACGAGCAGGGTGTTATGTGAGTGTGGTCTTCTTACTATTGCAACTTACCTAGATCCCCGTTATAAAGGCACGTTTTTTGTAACACAATATTAGAACAAGTTAAATCGTCACTTTGTGTTGCAATTGAAAAACTTCAATCCGACCAGTCTATTAATTCGCCACCCATTAAAAGGAAAAAAACGAAATCTACAAAACCAACACCTCCTAGAAATAAATCAATAACAGATTCACTGGTATAATTTCTACAGTCCAGTAGTGATGAAGAAACACGCATTACCAAAAGATGCAGTGCAAATGATTGAAAACTATCACCAAGAAAAACGACAAGATACAAATGATGATCCTATTAGTTGGTGGAAAGTTAAGCAAAATGTTTACCAACGCTTGAGTAAACTTGCAAGTTTAAATGAATGAATCACAGAAGATTTTACTCTTCATCAGCGGGATTCGAACACTGGACCTCCGCGTTGCTGGGGTAACAGTAACCGGCGCTTTATCCACTAAGCCATCCACGTCCCCAAAAAAGAACGCTTCAATCGTAGTTTTTAAAGCACCCGGTTTTCTCATCCCATAATTGCTGAGTACTCAAAGACCCTAGTGTTCCATGTGAGAGAGTATTTAGCAATGCTGGGCTAATATATAATAAAAAGAGAAACAGACTCTCAGCAGAAAAGGCAGAAAAAATGATGTTTCTCAAGCACAACCTTCCTATATTTGAATTTCAATACTAGTACAAAAAGTATATAATCCATTGTAAAATCTCTTTCATTAAGGTCGGAGGTTGGGGAAAGAGGTTGGTGGGGTGCATTTGAGTTGGGTCCCCGTCCCACACCCTGGTAACAATTATATTACTAGATTGTGGATAAAACTCAAATATTATATATATATATATATATATATATATATATATATATATATATATATATATATATATATATATATATATATATATATATATATATATATATATATATATATATATACCATATATATATCAAACATCCGCATCCGCATCGCGGATGTTAAATCAAACATCGCATCCATCCATCGCGGATGCAGAAAAAAATAGACACATCTTAACTGCAAATCACTAATATAATATAATATAATATATGTAATATAATAGTAATATGTAATGTATGTATAATAATAATATATAATATGCATATATGCTTATATATAGCTAATATTTATGTATGTAATAATAATAATATATATATTTATATTTATATATATATCATATATGCTATAATATAATAATATATATATATATATATATATATATATATATATATATATATATATATATATATATATAATATATATATATATATATATATAAAAAAATAATATATATGTATAATAATAATAATAATATGTAATAATAATATAATAATAATAATAATAATAATAATAATAATATATATATATATAATATAATAATAATAATAATAATAATAATAATAATAATATATATGTATATAATAATATAACAATAATATAATATGTATGTAATATATATATATATTCAAAAAGATTCTAGCTGATTTCTTTTTCTTTAAATAATATATTATGTAAATAAATGTCACTACAAAATTCAATCATAAAACTTATTGAATAAATTTTCAAATATTATTTTAACAAAAAACGATAAAAAAATTAAAAAACTTTCCTTTAAAGAGAAAATATTATTTTCA
>JABUQX010087987.1:52500-55000 GCA_015478945.1 Trachelipus rathkii
CTTTACACCTCTTATGACTGTGTCCAAATACGCTATAAACAGTATCGGCGACAACACACTACCCTGCCTTACTCCAGTTTTTACCTCAAACCATTCCTCGTTTTTATATCCTGTTCTTACCTTACTTATGCTATTCACGTATGTACTTCTTACTGCCTATCAGACTTGAATAATTTAGGCTTTGACCTAGCAGATACTTTTGCCGCTTGCCAAAGAATACTTCCAAAGCGTAAATACCTTAATTAATACTTAATAGTATATTATTGTAAAAATAATAGGATATACCAACTTACAGTTTTAATACAAATATGTATATTTTTTATAAATTACAACGCTTATTAGGCCTACTTATATTTTTCACTAGTCACAAAAGAAGCAAGTTCAAGTAACGAACGAAAGAAGTTAATGACTCATTGAACGGGCAACAGTCACTATCTTTTTTTCTTCAGCGAACCAATAAGAAATGAGAATACAGCATAAGAAAAACATGTTAAACATTACTAAACGGGATAATAACCGTGTAAGAATAAACACATTTTGAGCCATTGAGAGGAGAGTTTAGGAAATTTTTGGAAAAAAAGTTTATCTGTTATCGAAATCGAATCTAATACAATTTAAAATCTGATAAAAAAATATTTTATAAACTCGTAAATTAAGGTAACGGTTAACGGATGTAGGGAAAATTTTTAACTCGTTAACGTTAATTCACAAATGTAACTCGTTAATAGTCCGTTACTTCTTTTCGAAATTAACGAAAACGTTAAAAGTTAACGAAAAATTAACGAGTTAATTAACGGATTAACGCTTTAACGCGTTAATGCCCACCTATATATATATATATATATATATATATATATATATATATATATATATATATATATATATATATATATATATATAATATATATATATATATATATATATATATATATATATATATATATATATATATATATATATATATATATATATATATATATATATATATATATATATATATATATATATTTATATATATATATATATATATATATATATATATGTTTTTGGAGAAAGAGTTTAAAAATTGATTTATGTGATTATGCATCCAATTTAATAATAACCGCTATATATATATATATATATATATATATATATATATATATATATATATATATATATATATATGTGAAATGCAATACCCTGCAATCAAATTTGTATTTGTAAATACCCCCTGATGTATTTTCACCATGCTGGGATTCGATCCTGGACCCTAGCAGATGAGCGTGCAAGTGTTTGACCACTACGCTACGACGAGACAAAAGAAGAATCCGAGAATACTTCTACTGTCCAAGCAGAGCATTACTACGTATTCTTCCCGCTCGCACTCGAACGTAGGGCCAAACAGGGTACCGCGCATGGTGAATAATAATACCAAGACCGGGGGTCATTATGTATAAGTGAAATGCAATACCCTGCAATCAAATTTGTATTTGTAAATACCCCTGATGTATTTTCACCATGCTGGGATTCGATCCTGGACCCTAGCAGATGAGCGTGCAAGTGTTTGACCACTACGCTACGACGAGACAAAAGAGAATTCGAGAATACTTCTACTGTCCAAGCAGAGCATTACTACGTATTCTTCCCGCTCGCACTCGAACGTAGGGCCAAACAGGGTCTTGGTATTATTATTTACCATGTGCGGTACCCTGTTTGGCCCTATCCAATAATGGTATAAAAATGGATGTGTGATTGTCTGTGGGTAGGAAGTCGTCATGCTTTGTGGTGATCAGCTGCTGCACCTCATCTGGCTGGGTCGAATCCCAGCATGTCTTTATCGGGGTATTCTGAAATACAAATTTGATTGCAGAGGTATTATTCACTGCATAATAGCCCCGGTGTGATGATGACTCGCCATGCGCGGAACCCTGTTTGGCCTACGGTTCAGTGCTGTGAAAATACGTGATAACTGTGATATCCAGATTCTTCTTTGTTCGTCGTAGCGGTAAGAGATCAAACGCTACGCAACTCTGCAGAGGTCGGATCAGATCCAATGTAAATAAATCAGAGTGTTATATATATATAATATATATATATATGTAATAATATATATAATATATATATATATATATATATATATGTATATATGTATATATATATAATAATATATATATATATATATGTAATATCTTATATATATATAATAATAATATATATATATATATATAATATAATATATATATGTAATATGTATGTGTAAAGTAATAATAATAAGTTTACGTATATTCATCTGTATTCGTATTAGCAATAATAATCCATAATATATATGTTTAATAATAATAATAATAATAATAATAATAATAATAATAATAATAATAATAATAATAATAATAATAATAATAATATAATAATAATAATAATAATATAATAATAATAATAATAATAATATAATAATAATAATAATAATAATATAATAATAATAATATAATAATAATAATAATAATAATAATAATAATAA
>JABUQX010087987.1:65000-67500 GCA_015478945.1 Trachelipus rathkii
GGCGAATGAGAAACGTATACTCGATGCTTTAACACTGAGCCATCCTCCAACCCAAAAAGTTGGATTCAGACACGTTTCAAGCAATTGAGCTCCTGTCAAGGCACATCACGCAGGTGTCCAGCCTGGGTCATTGTCCGTTCGTTCTTAATATTTTTGATGTAAAGTGTTTGCATAATCGGCAATTAAAAAGTTTGTTAACAAACAAGCAAGCCATGGTAATGGGAAGTAAAGAAATACTCGCGTCTGCTGGGATCGAACCTCCGCATGTTGCGAATGAGAACGAATATATATATACTATATATATTAATATATATATATATTATTATTATATATATATATATATAATATAAATATATATATATTATATATATATAATATAATTATATATATATATATACATTTATATACTATATACTATATATATATATTATATAATTTATATATATATATATTATATATATATTACTATATATATATATATATTAATACTATATATATATATATATATTATATATATATAACTTGCGTTAAAACGTAGTTTATCTCATATATAATATATATATATATATTATATTATATATATATATATATATATATATAATATATTATATTATATTTAATATGTGTACTATATATAAATTATAATTTCTATATATTATATATTTATTATTAAATACATAAATTATAATATATGTATTATGTATATATATATATATATATAGAGATACAAAATATACAAAATGAATCTATAAGATAGGCTTGCTTAAATAATATACACGTATAACTACAACCATATATATATATATATATATATATATATATTTTACATACATCACCATTCCTGCATGGCTGCAAGTGGTGATAGTGGGTGATAATCATGTTACTAAATATCACAAACATCAGGAAAATAATAAAATAGTAAGAAGCGGGTATTCAGCCCCTTGCTACCTGGGGAACAAAATTTGAAAATTTTCTTCAAATTCGAGTTTTGAGAAAAGCAGCTTCACCTCCTACATGTACTTTATTTTCTACTTAAATGTCTTTTATTATACTATTTTTGTATATAATATCAAAATTTACGAATTAAGAATTTTGAAATTAAAATTTTGTATGAATATTTGTGATGCTCTGTCATTATTTAGTAAGTATACAAATTTTACACTTTCAAATTCCGAATTGTAAAAAGATATTTTTCCTAGTTAAGTAGTTAGAGATACTTTAAACCAAAAATACTCTCTCCCTTGTAAACATCGTCAAACCACTTCTTGAAAGGACCTTCAGATTATTATCGTCCTCTCCACAATACACATTTTCAGACTCTCCTTCTTCTTTCCAATCTTTCTCTTCTGGCTCTTCTTCTTTTCGCCCTCCCTCTGGATTCCACTGCGTCCACATTCGACGAAGGTCGAATCATATATATATATATATATATATTATATATATATATATATATATATATATATATATATTATTATATATATATAATATATATATATATATATTATACTAATATATATCATATATATATATAATATAATATAGTAAACCCCTTATATTATAAAACAACAAATTTTTTTCTCTCTCTTATATATATATATATATATATATACTATATATATATATATATATATATAGCTATACATGTTAGTGTCCAAAAGTAAGTCTACTGATGTCGTATTAATTATGTTTGGACTTACCTGAAATTACAAGTTATCTCCTTGGGAGGTTACACAGCGGTTCCAGCGTTTCTTTCACTGTTCATAAGCAGTATGGAACATTTTCCTTGAAGTGTTTGAGTTTCCCGTGCTACACTATTTTTTATGTTTGCCATCGTTCCAAAGTGATGACCTTTCAACTTCATTTTCAACTTAGGAAGGGTAGAATCGCATGGAAGCTAGAAGATCTAGCTCTAAAGAGGATGTGAGGTACTTAAATGTTTTTTATTCGCAGAAATTTATAATGAGGCGCAGTGGAGATGGGCGTTATCGTGTGCAGCACCCAACTCGTCTGCAAGTCTGTCTGATTCGCTGAACTCGTAATTCGAAGTCGTTCTAAGACATCTTTGTAAAAGACATGATTAACTGTCTACCCTGAAGGTACAAATTCCTTGTGCAAAATAACACGGCTGTCGATAAAAACAATAATCAGTGTTTTTACCATGGATTTGCTCAATAGTGCTTCTTTTGGTCGAGGAGAATTTTTTGTGTGCCATTCCGCACTTGTTTGGTTTCAGGATCTTACTCAAAAACCCATGATTCAACGCCTGTATAACTTTATCCAAAAAAAATTGTGCTCCATTTTCGAGTCTTTCAAGTAAATCTTGACAAATTTTGACCCTGTTCGCTCTTGCTCCACAGACAGTCTTTTCGCACTAGTTTTTTGCCACAAATTTTTCCGCATGTCGCAAATGGTTCGTTAAATTCTATGAACTACGTGTAATCACCTGACACTGAACTGGCGGTCTTTCTCCATCACGCTCTAACAACATCCACATTTTCAT
>JABUQX010087988.1:0-26008 GCA_015478945.1 Trachelipus rathkii
TAGCAGCAATTTCATACACATATATAGTAAGAATATATAATAAATATATATATAATGTATATATGTATATATATAATACTATAAATATCTACCTAGATAGTATAGATATATATATTATATATAAGTATATATATATAAAATATATATATATATATCGCTTTGTGGTATTATTTTTATTTGAAAAGAGTTTTGACACTGAATAGTGAGTGTTAATAATAATTAGTATAAATATTATATAGTAGTTATATATATATATATATAATATATAAAATATATATATTATATATATATTAAATACACTATATAATATATGTATATATCATATACAATATATAATATATATATATATATCCATTAGAAACCTTTTCTGAATAAAAGGTCATTTTCTGAACGGTCAGCTAGAATCAAAAATTCGCAAAATATTATTAGAAAGCATTCCCCATATTAGAATGGGATTTCCAGTGGAAATCTATATGGATATCCACTACAAGGATGAGATCAAATGAAAACCATAAAGAAAAACAAGTCCATTTTTTTAATATTCTAATTATGACGTCATTTGGTGGCTAAAAGGAAATAGTTAAATAGGATATACTTAAAATGGAGAAAGAGCTGTCCGGTCTGATAAGGTATAAATAAGTCTTTTAAAAATAGGTGTAACGAGAAGTAAAATTACAAGACCAACACTACTGTAACATCACGTGTTTTTAAATATCTTATTCTAAACATCTGGCAATAGTTATGGCATATCAGCACAGTCGAAAATTGTATACGCATTCCTGGCCAATTACGATATTTAAATATTTACATTGTTTATAACTTATGCAATAATCACAATAAAATCAACAATTTCATTCCATAACTATACATGATCAGTTTGGAGAAAACAACATCCGAACACCTGCAACTTTATACCTCAAACCAATGTGGACGTGAAAACATATACACACGAACACACAAACAAAAATGCAATTTTATGCTATTTAACAAGAAGACCTATTTTCTTCATTAATCAAAGTTACTCCCAGACCAGTGAGTGGGGACAAATTTTTATGTTTCAAGTAACAAGCGTGTTCAAGTAAAATTCTCAAATTTGCTCTTGAGAAATAGGGATTTCGGTACATCTCAAAATTTTAATACTTTTCTTGCAAGCACATAGCATATTATATATATATATATATATATATATATATATATTATATAAATATATAGAATAAATCTATATATATATATATATATATAAATATATTATATATAAGTATATATATATATATATATATAATATATATATATATAGTAATATATATATATAATATTATATATATATATATATTATATATAGTAATATATATAAATTGATACGTATTAATCAAGTTCATAAACAAATTATGTCGAATTTGTAACATAATTTTTAAATTTTGATTTTCATTTAGTTTATTTTAGTAGACAAGTTCTATTTCGGTTAGATATTTATTGCGAGGATGGAAGGGATATAGAGGTGAAGGTAATTAGTGATCTATAAAGGACTGCAGTCCCGAAGAGCCTCGGAGTCGCAAAGTTTTAGGTGATACCATAGCCGGAGAGTATTTTTTTATTAGTAATATCTCCGAAGACCAACAAAGATAACCAATGAAATAAAAATTATGATATAAACACACACACACACACACACACACACACACACACACACACACCACACACACACAAACACACACACACACACCACAACACACACACACACACACACACACACACACACACACACACACACACACACACACACACACACACACACACACACACACACACACACACACACACACACAATTCGAGTAGAAAAGACCAACCAAATCCAAATTTGATAAAGGCATAACACTCATAGAATAACATCTATTCTAATAACCCTTAAGATATACAACGTTCCGTTAGTGGGTAAAAGAAAGACAGTCAACAAACACATGCCAAAGAAAGGACAGTCAATCTACACTAGCCAATTTAAAAACAGCTAAACTACGATGGCCAAATTGAAGACAGCCAATTACACTGGTCAAAAAAAGGGAGCCAAAATAAATTGAATAAAAAAGAGGGCAATCTACACTAGTTATAAAAAAATAGTTAATAACAATGGCCAAATATAAAGGACAGTGAACCTACACTAGTCAATATAGAGATACACAGCCAAATTACAAATGTCTTTAAAAGAGCCAATCAGACTACACTGGGCAAAAATAGAAACCAACTACACTGGCTAAAAGAAGGACAGCCAACTACACTGTCCAAAAAAGGACAAATATAAAAAAGGACAAACCTTGTGAGAGAAACTGATGAAGGCGTCGAAGAGTTTATCAATGTCTAATTCGTCTTCTGTGACGCACCACAAACACATCCGATGGGTAAAGAGCCAAACCTTGATCCTAGTCTTGTACTGGCACAGTGCTGCTGTTCCTTTAATAATAATAATAATAATAATAATAATAATAATAATAATAATAATAATAATAATAATAATAATAATAATAAATAATAATAAATAATAATAATAATAATAATAATAATAATAATAATAATAATAATAATAATAATAATAATAATAAAATAATAAGAATAATAAGTAAATATATAACAATAAGTATAAAAAAAGTAATATTAAAATAAATAATAATAAATAAATAATAATAAGTAAATAATAAATAATAATAATGAAACATAATAATAATAATAAATAATAAAATAATAAAAATAATCAAAAATTAATAATAAAATATAATAATAACATAGTAGTCAGTGGTAACAAAAAACCAAAAAGAACAAAAATTGACAACAAAATCGCACACATTACAATCAAAATCAAAATTAAATAAATTTTTAATTACAAATCAAGTAATTAAAAATCAAATAAAAAAAAATACATTTTAAAACGATTTGATTTTTTTTAATTTGATAAAAAAAAAAAAAGAAAGAAAAAAAACGAGGTTAAATATAAAGGTTAGTATTACTCTGCCAAGGTCATCCAATAAGCCAGTCACGCGTTCTCAACTCTAATCAACCAATACCAATTCATATATATATATTATATATATAATATATATAGAATATACTATATATATATATATATATAATATATATAAATATATATTATATATATATATTATATATATATATATATATATATATATATTATTTATATATATACTATATATATATAATAGTAGTTATATATATATAGTATATATATATATATATGAGTATGTAATAGGTAATATATATTATATAATATTATATATATAATATTATATATATATATTCTATAGATATATATATATATAATATGTATGTATAGATAATATATAATAATATAGACGATATATATAATATAATATATATATAAAAATATATATATATATATATATAGTATAAAGTATATTATATATATATATATATATATAATATATATATATATATTATATAGTAATATAATAGAGTTATTTAAGAACATTTTGGAATTTAATAACAGCTTATTATTATTATTATTATTATTATTAATTATTATTATTAAGTTATTATCATTATTGATTAAGTCTCTGCCCGTGAGCGGTAGTAGAGTAGCCAAAAACTGAGGAATATAACATAACTAAAATTATTTCAAAAAGAATGAAGATCAAGTATAATTAATGAAAATAAAGATTAAAATTCATTTGAAAATAATAAAAAAAGTAAATAACTAAAAATAATTAAATTTATTCATTACAACGAAATATTATTATTTTTTCATTTTATTCTTAAAAAAATATATTGATATATAGATATATATATAATATTATATAGTATAATATATACAAAGTATATAAGAGATAAGGATATATAATATAGAAAGAGATTATAAATAGTAATACTATATATATATTAGTATATATATTATATATATATTAAATCTTATTTAGAAATACCCTAACCAGAGAAAAAAGTTACGGCAAAGTAGATCTATATCTAGGTTAGTCATATGCGTTTACCTGCATCGTCGAATCCATATACTGTTATGTATAGGTTACTGCATCGTCGATCATATAGGTTAGGTATAGGTGATACTGCAACGGTCGCATCCATATAAGTTAGGTTTTGGTTTAGAACCCTCCTAGTTCAGGGTGTATGATAAATTTGTTATAGTGAACAAAAATTATAATAGCTACATGAAAAAAAATCAAATAAAAGGACGAAATTTTACTCAAACATTCACTCTTTAAATCTACCTACAATTCTTTCACTCTCACACCACGAAAATATTTTCTATCACATTGCAGAATGTACGTCCTGCTTACTTTATTATTTAATTTAACTATTTTAAAATTCGCTATCTTTCCGAACTCTTAATTTTAATTGTAATATCATATATTAAATGAATATGAAAAAATGACAAAGCAGAGAATTAATCGCATGGCTAAAGAAGTTTAGAAATAAATCTCTAAAAGGTGGTTCCTGGGATATCTGCTTAGTTCATGCGATCAAGAACAGGAGGTGAGACCAATAAGAGAGAGACGAATCACATGGAAGTGGAAATAAGAATAAAATGACGAGAATGTTTCTGAAATTACTGAAAATTGAAAATAGTGCATCAGAGAAAACCGGCTGAGAAGTAATTGGAGGTGACAACCAAATAACCAATTAAGAAGTAGTAACCGGAGACCGGCCACTCACAAGTGATTATGGGGAGGAATGAACGAGGGGCATTGGTTGATGCCGCCCCTTCTACACTACCCCGAGACAGGTGCATGTCATTTTATAAATTACTTAATAGAATGTTCGAATTTGTGCTTTTAAACTTGTGGGGCACATGTGAAGAAGTGGAATGGAGTTGGGAATGACCATTCAATATGTTCAACAAGTATTCCTGTGCATGGCCGAGGGTACGCCACAGATACCGCTTGTAAAGCGCGGAAAAGACTAAATGGCAACGAAGTGAAGAGGATTGCTCCAGCCAAACTAACGCTACGTGATATATTGCCAATGGGGAATACTTGCATCATATATATATATATTATATACTATTTATATTATATATACTATATATAAATATAATATATATATATATATAAATTATATAATATATATATATTATATTACTTGCTCAGATATCTCTGCGTTCCGCTTATCCAATTACGTACGTAGGTTGATTCTCTAGGAATCGGAATGAGAATCGAGTTGGAAAGAGACACCGTCGGTGCGATAAGAAGAGTGATTTTATTTGATTCTTTATGATATTTCAAAGACAATGTTGCGAAGTCTGCCATATTTTTTTTTAATTTAGTTTTCCTTAACTGAGAGCCAACAGGAAATGGATTGAGCGGCGCATCTTTAAGTAGAGCCTAAGATATCATGTTTTGAATTTTCAGACAGTCACGGTGAGGGAGTCATTATGCAATGTTTCGTTAGTCATGTAATGTATATGTTTTGATAATTATATACCAGTGAACTCGTAAGTGAGCAGTGTTTTTTTTTGTAGGTTTGTCAATTAATTGGAGTATTGAACAATATGTTATTAAATAATGAAATCAAACTTTGTTATATAAGACTATTATTAAAGCAATTTGCAACTTAAGAAGAGTCCAGATTTTGGGCGGATAAGGATATTAACGTTATCGAAAGTTGTTCGTTCTCTCAAAATATTACCCTGGCATACACACACACAGTGCCTTCTTATCCAATTTTACTTTAGGCACACCTCCTAGGGCCTGCGAACATGCTCATAATTGATGAAATAAAAGTTAAATCAACTTAAAACAGAACTTTAAATTTTTGTTTAGTCAGTTTTATTTCTGCAGACTTTTGTTCTTTTTGAATGAAAACTTAAATATTTCCCGAACTGAATGTTTGAAACTTATAATTTTCAATTTTTTGTATGTAAATTTATAATATATATTATAATATTATATATTATATATATATATATATAATTTATATATATATATATATAATATATATATAATATATATTATATATATAACTATATTATATTTTATATATATATATCATATATATTTATATATTTATATATATTAATATAATTTAATATATTAATTTAATATTAATATATTATATTATATATATATATATATTTATATATATTATATATATATAATATATAATATATATATATAATAGTATTATTATTATATTATATATATATATTTCATAATTTCTTTTTTTTTTATTATTTTAATATATATAAAATAAAAAAAAAATTTAATTATAATTAAAAATTACATTGCTATACTTAATAAATAATCCGGAAGCGTTCAATCAACAGCAAAGAAAGATTAATTCTTTGTAATCAAAAAGTTTAGCATTCGGAAATTATCTCGAAATAGCTAGGATGCATCAATCAAAAACTATTTTGTCAAATTATGCAAATCAATATCAAGAGGTAACCAATAGAGTGGCTTTAACACACAAATATGCCTTAACATTAAATATAGCATCAAAAAGAATTAAAGGAGAAGCAGAAAGGAATGGCAAGGACAGAAAAGGAAAGATCTCTTACGGTAATATTTAGAACTAAAAGGAGGTAACACTGGAGTTGCATAATGTTCTAAGAAAGACTTTGATTGACACTCTTACAAACAAAATATGGCAATATTAATGACTTAAATCCAAGAAGATTCAGACTTATTGGAAATGATCGCAGTGGATTGCAACCATTTTCAATAGTATGAATGACATTGGTCGTTCATAAGACTGATATTCAATGTGTGCAAACTATGTAATTCCTTCAAGAATTATAAAAGAAACTCTGTGAAAAATATATTGAATGTGTGAGAAATAAAATACAAGATCAGATTAATGCAGGGGAATACTTGTTTTTTACGAGATGGATGGATGGATGGATGAACGCTGATACCTGCAATACCTCATTTTTTAAGTTTTAACCTGATCATTGGTTATTCTAGCATATGAACAATCAAAACTGAATCCCTTACGAGTTATCACCTTTTACGTATCTCACAAGATATACTATAAGGAATGTCTTCAAAATGTTATGGAAGAATATCAATATTTACTGCTATATAAATTCTTGTTATATAGTAAGGATGAATGCACATAATTATGGTGCAGGAGTTTATACAAGTCAGGATTCAAGGCATTTACTTGCATTTTTACACTCTTTGAACCATTTTATATGAGCCATTTATATTATATATATATTATAATCTAATTATATATATATATATATATAATATATATATATATATATATATATATATACTATATTGTGTAATTTCACATGACATCAGTGGGATTGAACCCTTACCCTTAAGATGGTGATTTATACAAATAATTTGTGCGGTTTATGCACGAAATCCCCGTATATATAGGCCTATATTATATAATATATTATATATATATATTAATATATATAATATATATATATATTATATATAATATATATATAAATATATATATATTATATATATATATATATATATAGATTGAATGGAATCGAAATCGGAATCGGAATCGGCACTTTTGACTGGTATCGAATCGGAATCGGATCGCTATAAATTTGGAATCGTCCCAGTCATAATATTATATATTATATATATTATATACATATATTACATATATTATATATATATATATATTATATACTAATATATATATTATAATACTTATATATATATATATATATATATAGAGAGAGAGAAGAGAGAGAGAGAGAGAGAGAGAGAGAGAGGAGAGAGAGAGAGAGAGAGAGTTCCCGCAATATAATTGTTTAAAGAAAAGAGTATTTTGAGTAGAGTTACCGATAAAATATATTATTTATGGTATATGATTATATAGCATTTTTTTATTACATATTTTTTTTATATAAAATTATAGGTATAATTGTATATTTGATTTAAAAATATATTGTACATGCATAAATATAGTGGCTAACCTTTTTCATAAGATAGAAAATTAAAGAATCACAGTAGCAAGGAAAACATTTTTTTATCGATTTATATAAGAGTAAAAAAAAGCGCTTATTATAACTTTAAAATATGTTTTCTCATTGTTTTATCAGTATAATGTATTACTGAATGATATAATTTTTATTATTTTAGCCTTTTTGTATCATATTTTATAAAAAATTATTGTTTATATAGTATTTAAGTTTGTCCAAGACCCATGTTCTATAAATGTATTTTCTCGGATGTATTTGCTTTGAGCGCTTCTAAAAGTTTCGAATGGGAAAGAAACTGAACTTAAAGGTAGGTGTAAGAGATTATGCATAACTTAGTTTTATAAATTATAACTTGAATATTAAGGCTTACTTTGGTAGCGATAAGGTTTTTCTAATGACTGAAAAGATTGTTTTTTTTTTTTTTTTTTTTTTTTTTTTTTTTTTTTTTTTTTTTTTTATGTTTTTTTTTAAAAAAAAAAAAAAAATTATTTTACAGAACCAAAACTCCGTTATTATTCCTACTATAAGACAGTTTTTAAAAAGAGTTAAAATACTTGTTTGACGGTTCCCTTAGCCTCGAAGTCCTATCAAAGCGTCTCTATAGCCTCTAGTTGGTGAAAAGGCGGTTTCGCATACAGAGAAAAGGTTTCGACAGACCTGTAGATACTTAGGCCTTGAACGTATAAAGAAGTAAACTGCGAGGAAGAGAAAAGGGCGCCACTAACTAAAAATTATGCTGTTTGGAGGAAGAAGTAAAGAAATAAATTTCCCAGCATCCTGCATACTTCTTGATTGGTGAACCAAGAAGTCGAACACCCATCTCAGCAACAGTTTTCCACAGAAGCTCTCTTTCTACGGTGTCGCAAGAAGAAGACTCTCTCCTAACGGTACCGCGAGCAGCAAGGTTCTCTAACTGCAGTGACGCAAGAAAATGACCACACTAAGAATTAGAGAAGAAGAACATCCTACGGAGGTAAAGGAGATGCCGCTCCGAAGCGAGCGCCTTAGCCGGAAGCAGGTCCGAAGAAGTCATAACATCCCTTCGAAGAACTACCTTCTCAGAAGAATGTTTTGGTAGTCTACACAATACGGAAGGAGTTCGTCGCAGTAAAAGGAGATTCAGAAAATATGCGACGAACTACTCATTTGCTACATAAGGTGGTCTCTGAGAAAGTAAAGAAGACAACAAACAGTGTAAGTTCCCAGCAGTAAGACAGATTAAGGCAAATCCTGCATCATGCATGACGCAGTGATGGGCGACATCAGTCACCCTGTTTATATTACAGGTCTACGACCTCAATTATAAAACATGCTGATTCCGTCATTCGCTCATTACAAATTTCAAGATTTCACACCAGAAAAGAATTTCAAGCAATATTGCAGACTGGTTGAGACGAGGACAGTCATACCGTTCATCCAGGTCTGCAGATATATATAACGTGATCTTTCCGTCACATTCATAGCATTTCAAGATGTTAAATACCAAGAAACTTCAAATAGACGCAGATCGATGGAGACAGAACTTTAATCACTCAGTTAATACGCTCAGGTCTACCAACTCAGTTTACTGAATGGTTTCGTGACTAGGCATAACTAACTTCATTACTCTCTCTAGGAAGAAACACCGAATTTTATTCAGATGAATCTCCATTTTGTTTTCAGCTCTCGTCAAATAAGAATTAAATTCATCCATGTATGGTTTAACGCCTCAACCATTGGCGCTCATTCCCTGCTACTCGTAATTAATGGATAAACTGACAAAAGTGAATAGCATTAGTTTATTTATGTGTAAGTATACTACAATGGAGCAAATATTACTGTACTATATGTATAATTGGGATCTTCTTAGAAGAATGGCTGAGGAGTAGATTTCAATCATGTTTATGTTTAACTATAATGGAAGATCTCATACACTGTAACATGTACATTATCATTCAAGCTTGTTTCTTTTTGGTGATCATGAGTTTTTCAAACCCGCATAAGAGGATACATAGTTTATATATTTCGGACCGAGTTTCAACCCAGCTGGTTAAATGCTTCGCAGATAGTTTCTCTACGGCTGATGATCGGACTTCACAGATGGTTCCTTTACCGGCTCGTCATTCGCCATCGCAGATGGTGCTTACGGCGGTATTTCGCATTCGCAATGGTTCTTTTTACGGCTGATAATCTCGTCTTCAACAGATGGTTCCTCATCAATGATGATTCAGTCTTCCGTGAGAATGAAAGACCAACTATTATGACACCAGACATAGTGACTTTTACAATATTAAGTGAATTAGATGGTTTAAATTAATTTAGTATAAAAATACGCTCCGCTTTTGGGGCGAAGTGTATATAGTTCCCGTAATAAATTTGTTTAAAACAGTTGTGCTTTGAGTTCGAGTTACCGATAAAATTATTTTCTTTACAAAGCAGTTCAGATAAATGAATGTTTGAAGATGCTCAAGGTAAATTAGAAACTCTCTATTTCGTTAAAATATATTGCAATTTTGTAACACTGAATTAAATTCATGAATTTATAATTGATTTAAATGTTCAATTTATTTATAGTAGCTATATATATGATTATAAAGCATTGGCTGGTATGACGCAGACTTCTGTCGGCGATGTAATATCAGAGCATTCTTGACTAGTTGAACTTCTATATTAATGATTTAGGAATAATATTATCATGTATAATAAAGGTAAGCTATCCTTTTCGTCGGTAGAGATGAAAACCATTAAAGAAAGTCACAAGTAGCAAGGAACAATATTTTTTGTATCGTTTATATGTTAAAAAAAGCCGCTTATCGTATAAACTTTAAAATATGTTTCCTCTTGTTTTTTCATTATACATGTATTATGAATGATATAATTTTTTATTAATTTAGCTTTTTGTATATATTTTTAAAAATTATTATTTATATGGTATTAGTAGTTGGGACATACGTTTAAAATGCATTTAGCGGTTTTTTTGCCTTTAAGAGGCTTCTTTTTAAAAGTTTCGAATGGGAAAACGAAACTGAACTTACGTTTTGTAGGTAGTACACGGAGATTCAGATATATAAAATTTAGTAAAAATTATAATTTAATTCAAAGCTTAACTTTAGTTCAGCGAAAGGGTTTTCTTATAACTGAGAGATTGTTTAATACAAAAATTATTCAGACAAAACTGTAATTATATATCCTACCATATATCAGTAAGTTAAAAAGGGTGTTATAAATACTCGGCTTTAAGCGGTTCCTTAGCATCGAGATAATCAGAGCGTACTCATATAGCTTTAGTTGTTGAAAAAGGCGGCTTCACAGAGAAAGGTGTATCCTGTAGATACTTAGGCCCATCAACGTATAAACGAAGTCTAATACTGTGCAGCTATCAAATAACACCATAACCAAAACTTGATGAAGGTG
This sequence comes from Trachelipus rathkii, assembly GCA_015478945.1. Taxonomy (NCBI): domain Eukaryota; kingdom Metazoa; phylum Arthropoda; class Malacostraca; order Isopoda; family Trachelipodidae; genus Trachelipus; species Trachelipus rathkii. Next base: position 11,330 of record JABUQX010087988.1, read on the forward strand.
GAGGAAGAAGCAAAAGAACTCGATCTCCCAGTACTCCTATACAATTCATATATATATTATATGATATATATATTATATATATATTATATATTATATATATATATTATATATATTTATATATATATATTATATTATATATATATTATTATATATATATATTAATATTACATTTATTTAATTTATTTATATTGTTTTTTCTGTGATTTTTTTATATATGTGATGTTATAGTGCATATGTAATAAAAACTTTACTCTTAAAGTTGTTTCATAGCAATCAAGGGCTTTTTTAACAATATGATATGTTATATATATTAATATATATATATATATATATATATATCTTTTATTATATTTATATATTATATATAATATATATATATATTAATATATATATTTATATATTATATATATATATATTATCATGTCTGTTCCCTTCAGTTCTTATATCTTAATATTTAACATAAATTTGGTGTAAATTACTACTCTACATAAAGACGTATGCAAATTAATTAATAATAAATCAAGGTCCTTGTTTTTCTATAAGTTGTTATAAGACATTTTTGATTTATTTTAAACATTTTTTTTGTCCATAAAATTTATTTTCTGTTAATATTTGAGAATTCATAAAATTTTGGACTAGAGATAACCTTGAGGGCTTTTTTATTGTTAGTATTGAATTGAAAACTGCTGTGAAACTCCGTGAGTTTTGTTGACAATGTAAGAAATAATTTTCAATGCTGTAACGCTCTTTTAATATATTTATATATATATTATATAATATATATATATATATATAATAATATATATATATTATTATAGTATATTATATATATAAATATATTATATATATATTATAATATATATATATATATATATTATGATTATATATATATATATATAATATAGTTAATATCTAATATATATTATATATTATATATATATATATTGTATTTAAAAGTTAAGTATATTACATATTTAAATTTCAGCTTAAAAAAATATCAAATGAAATTCTTAACAAAAGAACAGCTAGACTTTTATAATGAGAATGGTCACGTTAGTTGAGTTCAGTGGCAGATGAAAGTGATGAAAAATTGTCGCAGAGAGTTGACGAGGTTTTCCCGAGGAAAAGAAAAGGAAATTTAGAAGCCACTTTGGAAAGGAGAGTGGAAAAAAGGGAAAGATAATTTGGTAAGTAAATCATATTTAAAGTGATTGATTTAAATTTTAAAATACTTTGTTGTTTATTTTAATTCGCAACGAAGGGACAATGTTTATAACATTTTACGGAATGTTGAATTTATTAAGTTTTAATCATTTGAGATGTATTTAAATAATGAACATATATTTTATGAATAGATGTAAGATTTAATTGTAAATTATTTTCACACACAAAGTGGTATTAGTTAAACTATTTTTTCCAAAAAATATTTAGGAAGTGAAGTCAATACATGGGTTACAAATGCATTCGTCAGTATTTTCTCAAACGATTCTTCACAAAAAGCTTTTAGACGCCTGTGAAGACGTAATGGGTAGTTCAAACATTCTCCTTCATCACACGAAGGCTCACTTAAAACCTCCTGGAACAGGTTCGCCATTTCCTATGCACCAGGTAAGATCTAAATTCAAATCATTGCATAAAGAATAAAGAATACTATACAAAAAGAGTTGAATTACCAAATTTGTTGAAAGAGTAAATTAATAAAAGACAATTGACACAGTAAGAATCATGTTTCCTCTTTATCCTTACCAAATTTGCCCTCACTTACTATATGCTCTTTGTTAGAGTCGTTGCAGAATTTGGAGCAAAACAATTTATTTTCGTATGGAGCCAGAGATAGACCAGAAAACTATTTTCTAAAACAATTAATGAACTGAAGACGGAGCTTTAAATCCAGAGAAAATTTAGAAAATAGCTGGAGATGTGGTTGAAATATAAAATGTTTATTGCCTTGTCATAAACCTCTTATTCTTCCCTCTAATTATAATTATGTCTGTCTTTTACCTATGTTCAGCAAATCCTCTAACCGACTGTATTTTGTTAACACAGAAATTCAATGAATATTATATTCTTCTTCCATAAATATACAACTAAACATAACATTCAAGTCTAAGGCTTATAGAAAGTTCATGCTCTGATAATTGGTCAAAACTCTTTCAAAAGTCTACCGTTCTCTTCCCTCATATTCTTTCCTAAATATCAATCAATTTAGACATATTTAATTTTCTGTATAATACCAGCAGGGTTTATTTGTCAGGTCTTTTCTTTCTACTTTATCCAGAGGAGGAAGGTCAGTTGTAGTCGTTCATCTGTATGGTCTCTCTAAACCAGTAGTCTTTATTTGTACTAAATTGGTTTAAGTATCAGGATTAAATGCCATGATTTGTTCATCAAATATATATGGATTTTCTATTACTATATATCATATATATATATATATATATAACATATACTATATATATATTTATAGTTCTTAACCAAGCTTTAATTATTACTACATTTATGAAATATATTATATTATATAATTAATATATAAATTAAAATGAAAAGCTTTCGAAACTAAGTCTCGGCTTACTTTCCTTTCAAGTAATAAAATAATGAGTTTCGTCAAATGTAAGGAAGGATGTAATCTAGACTCTAACTAACATTTTTTTCCTAAGTATACTTATTAAAGACCTATCTTATTTAATTATGCATATGCTTTAATTATAACTCCACGCCACATGATTATTTCGAACCCACCTTACAAAGATTCAACTAGAGATAAAATATTTTGTTTTGTTGAAATAACCTTGTTTGGAGTGAGGCGTCTTGTTAGCTTTAGCTATTAAAATACGATTCTTTAAATTTTATAGAAGTATGTTACATAATTCTTAGTCATTCTAGTATACGTCATAACGTTTAGTGTAAAAAAAAGTGAGAGAACAATTCCTATATTTTGTTATAATACTTTAATTTACTTTTAATATACTTTTGCATTTTTAAACTTAATCTATATTTTTTACTGAATTCCTTAAATAAACTTTTTAATATATTGTTTTTATATTTTATTTAAACCTTGAATCTTTCTTCTTTTATAATGTTTTCTTTCCATTATATACATGGGTCACTTTTTTCCTTTAGTTTTAACTTATTCTTAACTTTACCTGCCACACCTGGGAAGCATCATGTTGTCAGCACATATCTTCTAAAAAGTATGAATCTGTTTCATAATCGTTGATTACATATACCATTCTCAACCCCTTGTATGATATATCCTCTTCTATATAGTTTTTTAAATGGCGTGTTCACGCGGTAATTGGTATCATAGCGTGACAGGCACCCTTAGTTAACTCCACTGTAGGATCGTAATGTAAATCATCTGTTTGCTGTTACCTTGCCAATTTTGAAACAGAGACACATAGGTTAATTTTTATCATACTTTATCGTTAATAATGAAAAGGTCTGAATCTCAGCAGTTATCATATAATAATATGAAATGAAAGATACGACCTTATGTTAACTTATCCAAAAATTGTAATAACAATTTGTCTCTATTATGCATACTCTCTTGTAATTAAAAATTATTTGCTAACTTATATAATAAAGGAATAAATAAGAATACATGTACTGATTTTAAGAAACGTTACCTTGCTCAAATATTTCGCTCAATCTTATGGCAAACAATTTTCGCGCTCTAAAAACGACAGATTTAAGTCTTGGAGATGTATAGTACAGATCAGTTCCGGTATTATATAACTATCACTTGCAAAGAGAGCATTAGATTGTTTAGGTTAGGCCTTAGGTTAGGTCTATTGGTTAGGTTTAGGGTTAGGTATGCTTCTCTCTCACTCATGTTCGCTTACGTCCTTTTTTCGCAATTTAGGGTAGGGTTAGGTTAGGTTAGGTTGGTATTAGGTTAGGTTAAGGTTTTAGGTTAGGTTATGTTTACCGGGAAGGTTGTTAGGACATGGATTAGTTGTTTAGGTTTGGTTAGAGTTAGGTTGGAGGTTAGGGTTAGTTTTCTTAATGGTATGCTGGTTAGGTTGAAGTTGTTAGTTTTAGGCTAATGAGGGTTAGGTTTCTTAGGTAGTTTTAGGTTAGGCGAGCTAGAAGGTTTGCGTATAGTAAGGTAGTTAACGTTTGTATAGGTAGTTATATGACTTTTAGGTTAGGTTTTAATTGTCGGGTTAGGCTTAGGCTCTACGGGTTAGTGTTTAGGTTTAAGTTACGTGTGGGGTGTTGCGAGGCTTAGAGAATCTCTAATTAGTATCGTAGTCTTCTTTTTTCATTTATTTTTTTTGCTTTTGTTTTTTTTTTTTTTTTTTATTACAATGTCTAATCCGACAATACATGTTATCCTGTCGACCATGCTTGATTTTGATGGTATAGGTGCGACAATAAATTTACCATGTTTAGCTCTAACTTTAAATTATTAAGTGATGTAATAATGCGAATAAGATCAACTAAGAGAAAATTTAGTGACTTGTGTAATGTACTTGTTTCTATTCTGGCCTAACATGAATACTTCATTGCCATTGGATTAATAAATTTTATGATCTTTGCATCACTGGCTGATGAATTCCATTTTTCGTGACTTACTCCTTTATATTTCTTATTTGTTTTTTTTAATTTTTCTTTTATTTTTTTATATATTAATAAAAGATTATATTAATACTACTAATAATATTTCGTGCATTAATTTTCCTATAAACAACATACAGCGCACGGTGCTAAGCATCCAGCTTTACAACTACAAATTACTAACAACAACTTCCTTTCCATGCTCAAAGGGAGTATTATCCATCATCACACACAGTATATAGTATAGTATATAATATATATATATATATATATATATATATATCATAATAATATATATATAGTATATTATTACTACGGTGTTTCACTACTATAAACAACTTATATACAGATAAGTACTAATTTAAGAAAACAAAAATTATTAAATGATTTAGTATATATAATGTATAATATATTTTATATTTAAGCTATAATACTATATATATATCATACGCTATAATATATATATAGCATATATTAATATAAGTATACTATATATATATACTATACTATTATTCAAAGGCTATATATCATCCATAGGATTATTAAGCATGAATTTTAATAATTGCAATAACGCTCATATTTATATATACCAAATTTCCGCTATTATCACATCTACTTTGCATTGAAATATGAAAGCAATGTATTGAGACCTTGGGGTAATACAATTAAAAATTATCTCTTGTCTAAATTTTCTTACTAGGATTATTAATCAATTCCCAATTAGTTTGATTCAAAACAAATGACTTTGGGATAGAATAATATTTAAAAACATTTATAATATTATAGCTATATATAAATCTTCTAAGAAGTTACCGTTAATCGAGATTATATATATCCATATACGTAGATACACTATACTATACTCACTAGTAGACTGTTTACAAATAAGTATATTCCTCGCCCCTAGATAGACATATATAATACATATATGGCTCATGAGTGTGACCGTCGGTCTTATAACTCACACCTATTGACCTATTAAAATGTTCAATATCTTTAACTTCTCCATAAATATCAATGCCTAGGTAGCTGACACAATACAACACGCTCGCTTGTATATGTAGTAGGAGAATCATACTATTTTGAACGGTATTGACGAGAGAGAGATCATCAGATACCCGCGTAACCGCACGTTGCCTTAGCGTGTACTTCGGTAACTAGTAGAAATCCACACGTTCACTCTTGTGACTTGTGTTTACGCCATCCAACTAGTTAGGTAGAGCCAGTTCTAGTTCTCTGAGGGAAAGACAGCTCCAGATCCTCATTGCTGGATAAACACTTATTTGGAAAAAATAAATTTGATTGAATCATAGAATACAAATCGTGCATCAGAAAGTACAAATAGGCTACACTAACGGTAGCGTTGACTACTACTAGACTGCAGCTCATTGCTACTATAACTACTACTCACTCCACTTCGTGGACTACTGAGCTAACATACCGGAAAACTTACACTACGCTTACAGAATTATCTCTCAAGTCTCAACTGATAAATGCAGACACTAGCAACCGGACACATCATATACTAATACAATAATACCATAATTAATAATAATAATAATAATAATCACCTGAATGATTAGAGACTAAATAATAAATACATAATTAAATAACAATAAATAATAGTAAAATAATAATAAGATATATATATAGCTTCATATATATAAGAATTAATAATTAATAATAATAAAATAATTAATAAATAATTAATTAATAATAATTAATAGATTTTAATAATAATAATCAATAATATAATGAGATAATCAATACATAATATGAATAATTAAATACTTGTAAATAATAATATAGATAATCTTTGGAACCTGCTTGCGATTTTCGTCTGCATAAAAATTAGATTTTGAGTGAACTTTTTAGAGTCGTTTCTTTATGGAAAAATTATGACCATTTCTAGACGAGTATATGCTATTAATATACGATGAAGGTTGAGATAATGATACAATTAAAATATAATATAAATTCTATTTCCTACTAAATAAATAAAAAACTAGAATAATAATAGGAGCAATAAAAACATAAAAATAAATAAAAATATTTATGTGTTACTAAGTGTAACTATTGCAAAATTAGATATCCATAAAGAAGTACCTGTAAGTCTTGTGAGAGCATAATACCAACCAGCGTGAGTGCCAACAGGATGTAATTTTCTACCTAGCTGCTTTTCACAAGTGTTGTAAGCGTCTAGAAAATATCAGTACTTCAATAATATATAACCTTGTTTGTAACTTTAGAGTTACAAAACACAAGACACACACACACACACATGAGAGCACAGACAAATTCACTCTTTGTTAGTTGTCCGCTTTCAAAACAACGAGAGAAGAGAGAGGAGAGAGAGAGAGAGAAGAGAGAGAGAGAGAAGAGAGAGAGAGGACCGTATGAGGGAGCGAAGAGGAGGGAAGAGCAGGAGGAGAGAGAGTTTCTCAATTTAAATACTTTTTACTTATATTCACCGTCTGGTGAATGCGTTCTTTTTCATTACTCGGCATCATCGAAAACGCCCTATTATTTTTAGTAGATAGGGCTGTACAAATATCAAAGTCTCGAGGATGACCACATTCCCTTATTGACAATTTATCATTCACCTCTTTTTGAAGACTTAATCTCTCGATTCTTTACATCTTCACAATGCTCTCTTCTAAGAATCTCCGTATCACCAGACTTAAGGGAGTTCTGTAATTTTATCAGTCGAATTGTATTCTTTTCTGTCTAGACTGTTAAATGGATATGTTAATTTCTTTACCTCCTGTACCAGCATTACGACTTTAATAATTTGTATACGTCATTTTCTTTTCAATATTTTCTACGAAAATTTACTAACTCCAAAATCCTCCACATAATTAAAGAACCAAAGCAAAAAGAAGAAAGAAAGATATTCCACAAGCACAAGGTCAAGTTTTTTAGTGAAATTTTAACCATTAGACCCTTATACTAAATACTATATTATTCTTTATAAATAATCACTTGAATGCATTTTCTTTGCTCTTACCTGATCAAATTAAGCCTTATGCTTTGTGCTGTGGGCAATATTTGAAATAGATATTTCTATATGTTTTCTTACCAAACAGAGTTCTACCTGATATCTTAAGCTTTTTTGAACTCACAGAGGTTGGTGCCCATTACTCTTTGTGGACACGGAATATACATGCCAACACATCCCTATCAGAGAATAGAGTAGTAATATTTTATTTTTTATCATATATACATATAAATATCAACTAATCTAATATATACCATAACATACAATCGTAAAGATATTATACAATTGATAATGTACTATACTATTTAATATTCGTTATAATAAAACCATTAATAGGCTTCACAGTTCCATGTGTTTAGTACTATAAGATAATAACGTAGGTAAGCATCTCTAATATACTCCATAGAAATGCTCTTATATATGGATAGTCACCTTATCTTTATTAACTATTTAATACACTAATATATATATAACTATATTATTTTATACTATATACTATAACTATATATATCTAATAATATATAATTATATAATATTATATATAATAAGAATATATATCATATCACCTAAACATATTAATTGAATGCTTTAGTATTACAAACATATAATTATTTGGAAATCAACCTATACAGATTAGTTCATGTATATTTGTGGTATCCATTATTTACTGTAATTTATAATATATTTCAGTTGAAGCTATGAATTGGTATTTTTACCTTAATATTGTAATATTTTAAATATCTATAATATCATATATATTTACCTTTTATGCCTCTACTTTATATAATATTAATCCATACTCATATATATTATATAATACATATATATATATATATATCTTATTATATATAATATCATTTATAATATTATACACTAATATGGGACGCCTCATATATAGTTCTTATATTATATATTAGCATACTCATATATATTATTAGTATTCTTTATCGATAATTTGTATAACTATTATAGATATATTATACATATATAGTAAATACTATCGACTATTATGTCCGTCTATTTATACTAGTATGACCGCTATAATATAACAATATATCGGCTATACTAATAATAATCAATCATCGATAGCATAATACTATATATATATAATAGCCTCATAAAATATGTTTCAGCGAGAAATATTTTCATGTAACTTTTTACTACTGTCGGCCATCTCTCTTTCCTGGGGTATCGCTCTATTAATTCTTACCTCAATGTTACTCCATACATGGTCGATTAAATTTGGATCTCTCTCTATAATGTTATTATTACATACACTTAGATATTACTTGTAGACTCCAGACATATACCATAATAAAACCCCAGGGCTAGTTAGTACTTTTTATGCAGCTAAGTGAGTTATTGGTATCGTTATGAGGTGTATAAGATTGTGTTTAATAGAATGATAAAACCAAGTACTTCTTGAAATGATATATTACTTATGAACATAAATTATAACTATGATTACTTATAGATTAGGTTTAATAAAAGGGCCTTAGAGCAGTCTGACCATTAAATATACACTAAGGTATAAGTGTTTTGCTTTCCTTTGTCCCAACCTAATCATATAGATGTAACTAACTGATGTTACTCAGAGAATATACACTGAGTAAACCAATAGTATTACAAAATTATATTTTCAATATTGCCAGTAATTATTATTGAAGTTGGTCTTTTTCTAACCTTAATACTGAAAGAATATTACAAGCTTATCGGAATGCTCTGGATACTCTCCTTTCAACCAATTATGCTTCTGATTGATTCTCGTAAAAACTTTTTTGTTTGCACTTTTCCATTCATATCATTGTATTTACTTATGCAAAATATTTGTTCCAATTTCTCGTAGAATCCTTAGATTTTTTTCCTGCTCAAAAAAAAAAAAACAAGAAAAAAACGAGATTTTATCGTAGCATTTATTGAAGGTTTGAGTAAAGATCGAATCATATGTTCATAATGGTTTCATTCGAGTTGACTAAAGCCACGGCAGCACGAATGGGACGTCCGCCTCTGAGATATATATATATAATTCAATAAATATATACTTATCTTTTACTTGATTAGTATCATTATTTACCTAGCACTATTAATAAGTACATAATCGTATATTATAATTTAATAATAATATACCCCTATATATATCATATATATAATATAATAATATATATATTCCTCAGTGTTGAGAAGAAATTATTCTAGTAAAGTGGACTTAATCCAGTGTGTTTTTATTTGTCCATATTTAAGTTTCCTTGATTATGGGGTATTAATTACACCAGCTAGATAAATATTTAACTTTACCATCTTTATTTAGCAGAAAATACTCTTTCCATATATATTATCGGTCAATGAAAATTGTATTTCATATATATAATATAATTTTATATAGATAACCCATTATATGAGGCTAAATGTTAGTCTTATATAAATATCCATAACGATTATATATAAATATTTTACCTATATTACTATATTTATTACTTTACTTATAATATTACTATATTACTATATTACTTCGAATATTTATTGTATTCTATTTAAAATATATAACTCTTTAAGTACTTATCTACTTACTCTTTGCCCCCTTTTTCCTTTTTTTTTTCGTAGTGCAAATAGTCGACCCCACAGGCTCACCACGGCGGATTACCTCTCTGGTTCTCGCCTGACCGAGTAGATACAATTGGCCTGACTTCAATAAGGCCCTTATTAGTTATCCCTATAGCTGCTGAAGTAAAAGTAATATCATAAGTAGTATAGAATTAATAATAAATAATACAATTAATAACTAATATATTTTCATTTATATTATAAAAATTATAATAGATAGCATTATGTAGCATAGATAAATAAGAATTTAAGTGTAGTAGGTCACCAACATATTTGTAAGTCAATGAATAATAATGAGATGAGAAATAAATGAGAAATTAGATAGATAGATATTTGATAATTTTAAACTTGAAAAATAAATCAAGATAAGTAAAATAATATCAAATAAGTATAATAATATATGATCATAATGAACTAACTAGATAATAATAATATGTAAGAATCATCAGATTATGAATGATTGAATAATAGTAATATAAATAACTTAGATAGGATAATACGATAATTCACATAAGTAATAATGATATAATCGAGATTAGTGAAGCTCAATTTAATAAGTAATAGAGTCATAGCTCGAATCAATAAGTGTAAAATAAAGAAGTCGCCACAAGTGAGAATGGAAGAGTTAGTAGAAAGATAAGTTATAATTTTAGCCCACAAACCTCTGAAAAACTTACAGGACAACAATCAACAAGTCCGACAACAACAACAAGCAACAATACGAACACAAGAACGTACAATAGAAAAAGAAATAGATAAATCGAGGAAATAGATTGAGATAGAGAACAGCAAAAACATAGAGCATACTAACAATAGACTCATTACAGATTTTATAGATTAACGTGAAGGCAGCAAATAAAGTAAAAATAATAACAGGCATATGCAGGACGGGCAATACAACAAACAGATAAAAACTGAAATATATTCAACACGAAGTTAGAAAAGTGAAGCCGAGACCAGCAAGCAACAACTCAAGCAGATGAACAAACCGATCAATATAATCGACAAGCACGTTAAAACGGCGACAACAACTACAGACAATCACCACCAACAACAACGCCACAAAATATTAAAACAGAAGACAGGATGAATGATAATTAATAACACAATAGACGAACAACACGGACCGAACAACAACAAACAACAGAGACAAGCGATACAGGACAAGGCAGCAGACATGCAGGCAGACAAACAAGCAATAACAATAATAACCGACACAGACATGGCGATAATACAAAACAGTAAATAACAACATCAATACAACAAGAACAAGACCAGCCAGCAACAACAATAACCAGCAACGATAAATTTAAAACAACAACAAACATATATAATAATAATAATAATCAATAATAATAATAATAATAATAACAAGCAAGAGCAGCAACAACAAAACAGAAACAGAATGGACAAACAACAAACAACAACCAGACAACAAAACAACAACAACAACGAACAAACAACAACAGACAAAACCGAAATAATAACAACAAGGCATGACGACTACAAAATCCATACACAGCAACACAGCAACAACAACAAACAATAAACCAACAAAACAAACAACAACAACAGACAACCACGCAACATACAACATACCCAAACTAATTAATACATATTTTATCCGAACTTGACGATAACTGAGAAAGTTGAGAAAGTCAGACATCTGTCAGCATCCTCTGAGAACGCATAGAGACGTCAATTACTATACTAGAATGAGTATATATAGACATTATAATATACATAATAACTAGTAATAATATATTACGTATCTCACGTATACTATCATACTAAATATAGTATATTATAATATATATATATCTATATATATATAGTTATACTATAATTATAGAATTAATCATAAAAAAATCTTTTACGAATGATAATAAGCACTTATCCTATATAGTATTATATTTAATAATAAACTTTTATAGTATACTATATAAATATTTAATAATAAATAAAATAATATAATAATTAATAATAGAAATATAATAAATAATGAAATAATAAAGTAATAATAATAATAATCAATAATAAAATAATCAATACATAATAATAATAATAACATATAATCATAAATAATCATAATAAATAATCAATTTACTGATAATAATAAAATAATAATAATAATGCAACGGAATGATAATAATACATGATAATAAATATTAATAGATAGATAGGAGGTATATAAAAAGTAAAATAATAAACTAGAGATAATATAATAATAATAATTAATATGAATAATAACTAAATGAATAATAATAATAGATAATAATAATAATAATAATAATATTATTATTTCTGCGCTTGCATATTAGTCCGAACTAATAATATTTTAATTTTTTAAAGAAATTTAGTATATTAATTAAATTTTTTTTTAATATAATGAAAGGGCTTCGTAAAATAATTAGCTTCTTTAGTAAGTAATGAGATTAGGACATGCTTTTCAAACACAACAACCAAACAAATCTTAATAACAACAACAGAATATGATGAATTAAATACATTTCCTGTTTTGTGTAAAGTTCAGAATATTATTTCTACAAAACAAACTACTTGGCAACTCCAATGAGAAACTATTTACCTAGTAATTTCTCACTAATATACTGTTGCTTACTGTTTTAATTAAGTTGCAAAAACACTTTCCTGTATATTCTCTCCTCTCTCGTCTCCTCTCTTCTCGTCTCGTCTCTTTTCTTCTCTCTCTCTCTGCTCATCTCTTTCTTCTCTCTCCTTCTCATCTCTCTTCTCTCTCTCTTCTCTCTCTCTCTCTCTCTCGCTCTCTCTCTCTCTCTCTCATCATCTCCTCTCTCTCATCGTCCTCTCCTCGTCTCGTTAGCAACAGCCCAACCTCTAAGAAGCTGTGTTATGCTGGACTGAGCGTTTAGTGCAAGGAAACAGTAAAATAGATTAACTGGAAGCAATTGAAGTGCACATCTGAGGGCAGCAAATCCAGACATTGTTAGACATTATTGAAAATGATTTTATAAATGAACAAATTCAGCACAATGACAATGCCAAGAACATCGGACTTGAGGTCCACACATTAGTCGAAGGAAATAATAAAAAACAGCATTCGCGCTTGACTGAGTTCATAAATTGTTTTTATAAAACGAAGTAAATCTTGAAAGATTAGGATTGCTAACTGAAACAGTTGTATAGATTTGCTTCGTGAGTTATGGACAGAAGGGAAGTGTGCAAAACGAGGTTTGTATTTAACATTTTGTTGTGACATTAAGAATGCATTTTTACATATTTTAACTAATCATATCATGTGTTTCCAACATGGACCAGTGGTTATAAAAAGTATCTCAAAAATGAAATTAATCAAGAACATGTATACAGACTACAGATAGATAATGTAAGACATAAGTAACATCTACCAAAATTGTCGAACTGAGAGGTAAATTTCAAGATAGATTTGTCAAAAGACTATTATTGAAAAAATAATGCGGAACAAATTAGACCAAGCGCATATTGTTTTGGGAAACGCTTAGGGTTCATGTACGTGGAATGATGGAATGGAACTCAGGGAAGTAAAATCGTTAAAGCGGGTTTAGGTGCCAGTCATATACCTAGGGCTTGCCCCGTGCGCTTGGCGAACCTATGCTCGGCCACTCGAGAGGAGGAGGTGGTTCTCCTATCTCGGTCAATGTCTGAAGTAGCCCTCGGCTCATACAGACACTGAATAGGGACGGTTAAAGTTCATAAAAGTCCATGTCGAGATATAGACTGTACCAAGGCAAGGTGCCAGAGTCTGTCAGAAGTATTTAAAAGAACTACAAGATAGATACCAGTTTGGACCTTTGCGTATTTTTAGTAAATGTAAGTGCTAAGAAATATGCAGAAATAAACCAATTTAGAGAGAATAATCACGATAGTCTTAATGAATTGGAGAAAAGGGTTGTTAAGAAGAGACAATAGAGGTAAATATTAAAATAGAGAGAAAAGTATCAGTTCAGCAAGAAAGGTAAAAAAGGTTGTGAGTATGTGTGTGTTCGGAAAGAATTAAAGGAGGAAAAAGGAGGAAGTAAAAATAGAGTTGACATTTTTTTGTCAAGCGACAGAAATGGGCGCTAGGAAAGGAAACAGAAGATTTACTGATGTATTGGGTGGTAAGGAATTGATTTTACAACGGATCTCTGGAGTATGAAAGACGTGTTAACAACTCTAAGAGGCACGTCCCAGCAACAAAACTAATACGAGAACAATGCGAAGAAGTTAGAACCATAGGATTTTTGAGTTGAATAGTATTAAAGAAAAAAGAAAATGGAATGTTCTTCATTCAGAAGAGGATGCATACATCAGTTAAGAGTTCTGCTTACTGTCCAAGGAACATTCCTTAAAGAAGCAAATAGACTCATACCAAAGAGATCAAGAAGTACGACCTCAAGGCTGCCTGTCTTGAGGCAGCCGAAGATCCAAAAAACGTTTCTTTTATGAATCGTTTGAACTATCTCTCTTGTGAATGATTGAGGGTATAAACAAATATGCAGAGATGCAGATTGATTGAGATA
>JABUQX010087989.1:0-7500 GCA_015478945.1 Trachelipus rathkii
GGGAGAGAGATATGCCTTTTTCTTTTGATTTGGAAAAGTCATATATAGAGTGCAAAGAGGGAAGTTTGTGGAAACATTACGAAAGTTATGGAATAAGAGTGGTTTCAAGATTATTAAAGCGAATTAAAGCCATTTTACACGAACAGTTAGAGAAATGTGTTAAGATTAAACAGGAAGGAAGGTGAGTGGTTTAAAGTAGGAGTTGGTCTGAGACAAGGTTATTGAAAAACTCAGTTTAAATATTTTTTATAGATTATATAATAAGGATATGGATAGATTTGAGAAAGGAGCTGATATGAATCTGAATGAGGGTAATTGGGTAGATTAGCTTCTCTTTTTGGGCAGACGATTCTGTGTTGATTGCCGATACAAAAAGAAGAAACTGCCTTGATTTGGTGCTGTGATTTCTGAACGAGTGTGCCAAGGAAAAGGATTGAAAAATTAATCTCAGCTAAATAAGTGAATGATGAAAGATTAGTGCAAAACCCAATAGGAGATGATTTTTAATTTCTGGATTGGATATCAATACAGAAAATGAATGACGAATGGCCTAGTAGATACACTAGTTATTTATGATACTTAGGAATGGATGTTGGGGCTTCGGAGGAAATGAAAGAATGAGATTGACCCATAGGGTTGCTGAGTTGTGAAAGAGTATAAGTGACTTAGATGAAATATGGAAAAAGGGAAATTTGATAAGGAAGGTAAAAATGAAATTTGTTTGAGTGTATATTTGCTCCAACTGTTCTCTATGGATATGAAGCATTTGCATTAAACTCTAAAATAAAAAAAAAAAAGAGTTGAGAGTTTAGAAATGAAAGGTTTACGAATATTTTCAGATAAAAGAAGAATAGATAGTAGAAATGTAAGGAGTAAGGGATATGTGCCGATATAAGAGAAATGTCTGAATTGATAAGATCAAAATTAAAGGGGTACTAAGAATGGTATGCGTCCACGTGCTTAGAATATGAATGATAAGAGATGGCTAAGAAGATTTTTTAACGTTTAAAGTGAAAGGAAATGTAGGAAAGGGTAAGCACAAATGAAGGTTGTTTTATGGAATTAAAGAACTATTAAAAGCAAGGTATTAGTAATGGATGAAGGAAATAGATTACGTATGATAGGATCTCTTGGAGCAGAATAAGCTCATTTGGAAAGTTTCCTCAATGGGTTTGCAAAATTTAATTGACAACCTGAAACATATGCAAATACAGCCCAACAAGCATTATTGATCTGAACGACAACCACCTCCGCAGTTATTTGGGAGACGGTGATTGAGTTATAATATATATATATATATAATATGAAATATATATATATATATATAGATATATATAATATTAATTATATATAATAATATATATATATATATATATATATAATATATATATAATATATATATATATAATATATAATATATATATTATATAATATATATATATATATATATAATAAAACTAATAATATAATAATCATAATAAATAATAATAATAATAATAAAATAAATAATATAATAATAATAACAGATTAATAATAAATAATAATAATAATAATAATAATATAATAATAATAATAATAAATACTCAATAATAAATAAAATGAAAATAAATAAGATAATAATAAAAATAATAATAATAATAATATTAATAATAATAATAATAATAATAATAATAATAATAATAATAATAATAATAATAATAATAATAATAATAATAATAATAATAATAATAATAATAATAATAATAATAAATATATAATAATAATAAAATAATAATAATGAAATAATAATAATAATAATAATAATAATAAATAAATAATAAAATAATAATAAAAATAATAGATAATAATAATAATATAATAATAATAATAATAATAATAATTAATATATAATACATAATAATAATAATAATAAATAAATAAATAAAAGCGATCTAATAGCCAAAAAAAAATTAAAATTCAACATATAAAGTGACTTCACAAATGTGTCAAAAAAGTTCCATCTTTCGTCTAAACTTCTTCAGTAGAAAAATCATATCCACTCGTCAGAAAGGGTGTCCATAAGTCCGAACAATTATAGTGGAATTATTAACAAAATATTTATAATAGCCAATCCCACAAATTAATTTCATTTCTGCCTGAAGATGCCTCGAGTTCGGAGGCCGAAATATTGCAATAATATACCAAGTCTTCAAACAAAGCTTTTTAAGTCTGAAGAAAGTGATCCTCGACATGGAATTAGTTTTCTCTTATTTTCAAAAGGAAAGAGAATTCCGATCCGGAAGCGACTCTGAGAGAAAGTCCTGTACACTTTTACCTTTTGAACCTCCATGGAATGGCTGTAAGCCCCCCTATTTTAGAATGTGCGGACTTATGGACACCCTTTCTGAGGAGAGATATGATTTTTCTACTGGAGAAGTTTAGACGAAAAATTTTCTATTGTCTTTTTATGGAACTTTTTGACACATTTGTGAAGTCACTTTACATGATGAATTTAATTTTTCTTTGCTATAACATCGCTTTACTATATTTGTGGATTATTAACATAATAATAATAATAATAATAATAATAATAATTAAATATATAATGAATAATAATAATAATAAATACTAATATAATAATAATAATAATAATAATAATAATAAACTATATAATAATAATAAAATAATAATAATAATAATAATAATAATAATAATAAAATAAAAATAATATATAATAATAATAATAATAATAATAATAATAATATATATAATAATAATAATAAATAATAAATAATAATTAAAATAATTAATAAATAATATAAACTAATAATAATAATAATAATAAATAATAAAAAATAATAAATAATAATAATTAATAATAATAATAATAATAATAATAATAATAAATAATAATAATAATAATAATAATAATAATAATAATAATAATAATAATAATAATAATAATAATAATAATAATAATAATAATAATAATAATAATAATAATAATAATAATAATAATAATAATAATAACGGCGTAGAGTATAATTTTCTCCGATTTTCCCTCCATGCTGCAAGATTTATCGAAAAGTAGTTGAAAGTAATTAAAATATATCTGTGAAAGAGTATGGTTCAAAATCTTAAGGTTGCCTTATTATGAGACAAAAGTAGCTAAAATTTGCATCATGAAAGAGCGTGTACCATGTTCAGCAACATTAAAGAACATGGTTCAAAATTTTAAGGTTGCCTTATTTAGCAAAAGTTGCTAAAATTTGGATCATGAAAGAGCGTGTACCATGTTCAGCAACATTAAAGAACATGGCTCAAAATCTTAAGGTTGACTGATTTAGCAAAAGTAGCTAAAAATTGGTTCATGAAAGAAAGTGTACCATGTTCAGCAACATTAAAGAACATGGCTCAAAATCTTAAGGTTGACTGATTTAGCAAAAGTAGCTAAACATTGGTTCATGAAAGAGAGTGTACCATGTTCAGCAACATTAAAGAACATGGCTCAAAATCTTAAGGTTGACTGATTTAGCAAAAGTAGCTAAAAATTGGTTCCTGAAAGAAAGTGTACCATGTTCAGCAATATTAAAGAACATGGCTCAAAATCTTAAGGTTGATTGATTTAGCAAAAGTAGCTAAAAATTGGTTCATGAAAGAGATTGTACCATGTTCAGCAACATTAAAGAACATGGCTCAAAATCTTAAGGTTGACTGATTTAGCAAAAGTAGCTAAAAATTGGTTCATGAAAGAGAGTGTACCATGTTCAGCAACATTAAAGAACATGGCCCAAAAAATCTTAAGGTTTGAACGATTTAGCAAAAAGTAGCTAAAAAATTGGTTCTGAAAGAAAGTGTACCATGTTCAGCAACATTAAAGAACATGGCTCAAAATCTTAAGGTTGACTGATTTAGCAAAAGTAGCTAAAAATTGGTTCATGAAAGAGAGTGTACCATGTTCAGCAACATTAAGGAACATGGCTCAAAATCTTAAGGTTGACTGATCTGGCAAAAGCTGCTAAAAATTGGTTCATGAAAGAGAGTGTACCATGTTCAGCAACATTAAAGAACATGGCTCAAAATCTTAAGGTTGACTGATTTAGCAAAAGAAGCTAAAAATTGGTTCAAGAAAGAGAGAGTACTATGTTCAGCAACATTAAAGAACATAGCTCAAAATCTTAAGTTGACCTGATTTTTAGCAAAAACATCTAAAAAATTGTTCATGAAAGAAGTGGGTGTTACCAATGTTCAGCAACCATTAAAGAACTGGCTCAAAAAATCTAAGTTAGACTGATTTTGGCAAAAAGTGAGCTAAAAATTTGTTCATGAAAGAGATGTAGCCATATGTTCAGCAACTATTAAGAACATTTTGGCTCAAAACCTTAAGGTTTAGACTGATTTAGCAAAAGTATCTAAAAATTGGTTCATGAAAGAGAGTGTACCATGTTCAGCAACATTAAAGAACATGTCTCAAAATCTTAAGGTTCACTGATTTAGCAAAAGTAGCTAAAAATTGGTTCATGGAAGAGCGTGTACCATGTTCAGCAACATTAAAGAATATGGCCCAAAATCTTAAGGTTGTCTGATTTAGCAAATGTAGCTAAAAATTGGTTTATGAAAGAGCGTTTACCATGTCCAGCAACATTAAAGAACATGGCTCAAAATTTTAAGGTTGCCTTATTTAGCAAAAGAAGCTAAAAGCTGGTTCATGAAGGAGCGTGTACCATGTTCAGCAATATTAAAGAACATGACTCAAAATCTTAAGGATGACTGATTTAGCAAAAGTAACTAAAAATTGGTTCATAAAAAAACGTGTACCATGTTCAGCAACATTAAAGAACATGACTCTAAAATCTAAAGTGCCTTGATCCTAGCAATAGTAACTAAAATTAGTTCATGAAAAGAGAGTGTACCATGTCAGCACATTAAAGAACAATGGCTCAAAATCTTTAAGGTTGACGATTTTAGCAAATATACTAAAAATTAGTTCAGAAAGTACGTGTACACATGTTCAAGCAACATTAAGAATATGTCCCAAAATCTAAGGTTGCCTGTTTTAGCAAAGAGTAGCTATAAGATTGGTTCATGAAAGAGAGTGTACCATGTTCAGCAACATTAAAGAACATGGCTCAAAATCTTAAGGTTGACTGATTTAGCAAAAGTATCTAAAAATTGGTTCATGAAAGAGAGTGTACCATGTTCAGCAACATTAAAGAACATGGTTCAAAATTTTAAGGTTGCCTTATTTAGCAAAAGTTGCTAAAATTTGGATCATGAAAGAGAGTGTACCATGTTCAGCAACATTAAAGAACATGGCTCAAAATCTTAAGGTTGACTGATTTAGCAAAAGTAGCTAAAAATTGGTTCATGAAAGAGAGTGTACCATGTTCAGCAACATTAAAGAACATGGCTCAAAATCTTAAGGTTGACTGATTTAGCAAAAGTAGCTAAAAATTGGTTCATGAAAGAGAGTGTACCATGTTCAGCAACATTAAAGAACATGGCTCAAAATCTTAAGGTTGTCTTATTTAGCAAAAATATCTAAAATTTGGATCATGAAAGAGAGTGTACCATGTTCAGCAACATTAAAGAACATGGCTCAAAATCTTAAGGTTGACTGATTTAGCAAAAGTAGCTAAAAATTGGTTCATGAAAGAGAGTGTACCATGTTCAGCAACATTAAAGAACATGGTTCAAAATCTTAAGGTTGATTGATTTAGCAAAAGTTGCTAAAAATTGGTTCATGAAAGAGAGTGTACCATGTTCAGCAACATTAAAGAACATGGCTCAAAATCTTAAGGTTGACTGATTTAGCAAAAGTAGCTAAAAATTGGTTCATGAAAGAGAGTGTACCATGTTCAGCAACATTAAAGAATGGCCCCAAAAACATCTTTAAGTTTGACGATTTAAGCAAAAAGTAGTTAAAAATTTGTTGTGCAGATGAAAGAGATTGTACCTATGTTTCAGCACACACATTAAAGAACATGGCTCAAATATCCTTAAATAGGTTGAATGATTTAGCAAAGTAGCTAAACAATTGGTCATGAAAGAGTGTAGTACATGTTTCAGCACATTAAAGAACATTGGCTAAAATCTAAGATCGACTGATATAAGCCAAAAGTAGCTAACAATTGTTTCAGGAAAGAGAGAGTACTAATGTTCAGCAACATTTTAAAGAACAAGCTCAAAATCTTATAAGGTGACTTGATTTAGCAAAAAAACAGCTTAAAAATTGTTCATGAAAGAGTGTGTTACCCTGTTCAGCAACATAAAGAACATGGCCTCAAAATCTAAGGTGTGATTGATTTGGCAAAGTTAGCTACAGAATTGGTTCATGAGAAGAGATGTACCGATGTTCAGCAACATCAAAAAAGAAACAGGCCAAAATCTTAGTTGACTGATTTTAGCAAAAAGTATCTAAAAATTGGTTCATGAAAGAGAGTGTACCATGTTCAGTCAACATTAAAGAATCATGGCTCAAAATCTTACAGTTTTGCCTGATCTAAGCAAAAAAAGTACCTAGATAATTGGTTCATAAGAGAGCATGTACCATGTTCAATCAACATTAAAGAATATGAACCGCAAATCTTAAGGTTGTTCCTGGATTAGCAAAAGTAGCTAAAATTGGTTTATGAAGAGAGCGTTTACCATGTCCCCGCAACCATTAAAGAACATGGCTCAAGAATCTTAAGTTGCCTTATTTAGCAAAAGAAGCTAAAAGCTGGTTCATGAAGGAGCGTGTACCATGTTCAGCAACATTAAAGAACATGACTCAAAATCTTAAGATGACTGATTTTAAGCAAAAGTAACTAAAATTGGTTCAGTAAAAGAACGTGAAACCATTGTTTCAGCAACATTAAGAGAACATGAGCTCAAAATTTTAAGGTTGCCTTGATCTGCAATTAGTAGCTAAAATGGTTCATGAAAAGAGAGCGTACCCATGTTCAGCAACAATTAAAAAGAAACATGCCCAAAAATCTTAAGGTTGAAACTGATTGGCAAAAAGTAGCTAAAAAATTAGTTCATGAAGTCGTGTACCATGTTCAGCAAACATTAAAGAATAACTGGCCCAAAATCTTTAAGGTTGCCTGATTTTTAGCATAAAGTAGCTAAAATTGGTTCATGAAAAGAGTGTACCATGTTCTAGCAAACATTAAAAGACAATGGCTCAAAATCTTAAGAGTTGCCGTTATTTAGCAAAAAATTATTTAAATTTTGAATCATAAAGAGCGAATACCATGTTCAGTAATACATTAAAGAACATGGCTTAAAAAATCTTAAGGTTTGCCTTATAACAAACATATATAAAATTTGATCATGAAAGAGCGGTGTACAATGTTCAGTAACATTAAAGAACATCGCCTCAAAAATCTTTAAGGTTGCCTTATTTAGCCAAAAGTTAGCTAAAATTGGTTCATGGAAAAGAGGATGACCCATGTTAGCAACATAAAGAAACCTGGCTCAAAATCTTTAAGGTTTACTGATTTAGCAAAAATGTAGCTAAAAGTTGTTCATTGAAAA
>JABUQX010087989.1:25000-31590 GCA_015478945.1 Trachelipus rathkii
TGTTGCTGCAAGTGAATACTTGTACAACCTCTTAATCAATTATGCCAAAAAATAATATCGTTGTAATATCAGGGCCTCGAAACTACCGTGAACACACAAACACCACTATTCAAAAATTTGTCTATGCTAAAACTTCTGATTATTTACACCTTACAGTATATTTGTCATAATCTTTAAAGTTACAAATAGAACTGTATGATCTTTTGACTAACATAATTGTACTGAGCTAAACTTTGAGAACAAATAATCTCCGTAGCACAAATTCCCTTATCCTAGACAAAGCAAAATTCACCCAAACGAAATCTCTAAAGCGCCATCTCCAATATAAAGGGCATAAAGGAGTTTGCAATAATTTCCCTATAATGTTCAAGGGCCCCCCACCATTTGAATATTTTTTTGCAGAGATATCAAAAGCTGTCTTAATTATCAAAAAATAATTAAACACGTACATTTCAACCTTCGATAGGTTTCAATTCTACAACGAATGGTGATAATTTCTATTGCGATAATTATTAATTATCAATCGTTGTGTTTACCATAGTTCTCCTTCTTATCAGCAACTAATAATGCCTGATAACGATTTGATGTATGTGAAACCCAATATTATTATTATTTTATTACTAACGGATAAATATTAGCATATTTTTATAATATAATAATTAAACATTATTATTATAATTAGTTATTATTATTATTATTAAATTTTAATATTAATGAAAATTGAATAATGAATTCTTGATAATTAAAAATAATTACTATCATATATTATTATTATTATTTTATTATTATTATTCATTATTATTATTATTATTTATTATTATTAATTATTATTATTAATTATTACTATTAGTAGTAGTAGTTAGTAGTAGTAGTAGTAGTAGTAGTAGAGTAGTAGTAGTAGTAAGTAGTAGTAGTAAGTAGTGTATTATGATTATTATTTATTATTAATATTATTATTATAATTATTAATTATAATTATTATTATTATTAATATGTATTATTATTATTATTATTTATTATTATTAATTTCATTATTATTATTATTATAATTATTAATTATTTATTATTATTTTGAAGAATGATTATTATCATTATTATTATTATTATTATTATTATTATTATTATTATTATTATTATTATTATTATTATTATTATTATTATTATTATTATTATTATTATTATTATTATTATTATTAATTATTATTATCATTATTATTATTTATTATTAATTAATTATTATTATTATTATTATTATTATTATTATATTATTATATTATTATTATTATTATTATTATTATTATTATTATTTTTAACATATGATTTTGCAGCTTTTTCGAGTCTAATGAAAAAATTTATGTGACTGAGGGGATTTTCTTTAATATAAATCTGGAATAATAATAATAAAAAAAAAAATTGATTTTATTACCGTTCCAAGCTTTCGTTCGGACATTCTTAAGGAATAATTTTATTTTTAAAATTTAAGCAAATTTAGATAACATAAATAACAAATAAACTAATTACACAAATAAATAAATAAATGAAACTAATAATTTTTAAAAAAGTTACGAAAGGTAATGTACATTGCCTATTTTTATTAAAGATGTTAAAAAGAAAAATAGAAATTTCGCTATATTTTTTATTTATCTCTGGTTTGTGGTTCCTTAAGAGCAATGATTCTCCGAGGCGTAATTCATAAAAATCATTTTTTCTTATTATATGATGGAGAAGCTTTCTTTTATGTTGTTATCGGGATTTTATGTGGTGTTCTTCTTTAAAATGATGGAATATTTTACTCGGCTTCTACGCATGTTGTGACATTCTCATTTTGAGTGAATTTAGTGTATAAAATAAAAGATGTGCTACATTCACTTTCAGAACATTTAAATTGGTACACAACGTTACTACTCTCACCATTCGAAAGCACCTCACAAGTTGAGAAGCACGATCACAGTTTCAACTACATTTTAAGAAGGGCTTTTACGTATTATTAATATATATATAATAATATATAATATTATAGTATATATAATATATATATATATATATAAGTATATAATAATATTATATATATATATATATATTATATATATATATATATATAGTAGTATAGTATATAGTATATATATACTTTGGCATATTTGTTCGATAATTGTACTGTAACTAGTGAGGTTGTATTTCAATAACCTCACAAGCCTAGCGTAGTTCCATAACCTCTGGAAGTTTACTGGATCACAAACTGGTATACATAATGAATTTAATTTAGGTTAGAGTTAAGTTAGGTAGGGTTAGGTTTGGTTAGGTTATTTAGTTAGGTTAGGTTAGGTAGGTTACGGTGTAGGTTAGGTAGGTTATGGTTAAGTTAATGTACCTCGGTATCAACAGTACCATATGCTACAAATAAATACCATGATCTTTGATTCTGGCAAGATGACAATTTTATATACCTTTTTTCATATTTCGTATTTTTGTTTTTTGTGTTTTAATCAAAGAAGAACAATTTGTTTATAGCTTAATAGAGAAATTTCTATAAATTAATATAGAAACTTTTATAACTCTTATTGGTTAAAATAATTTCATTTTTCCATTTTTTGCATTGTCAAAAACGTATACCATAAGCTTAGAGAATTGCAGGTATTCCTTTGAATTAAGTTGACCAAGAGGTACCGAGTGCTCTGTATTTGAGCTTATTTTGAAATGCGGTGCCGGTGCCGTGTGGTGCGGTGGAAGGTGCGGGTGCGTGGTGGTCGAACGTTGTGTGGTGTGGTGCGGTGCGGTGCGGTGCGGTGTGCGTTTCAATTGCGTTGACCTTGCGGTGAGGTAAGGTGATAGGTTGCGGTGTGGTGGCGTGCGTGCGGTGCCTTGCATTGGCAGTTGCGTTTGTGTTGCCAGATAAATTTCGGTGCTCGGCCAACACTAATATATATATATTTGACCATATTTTCAGAAGAGAGAGAGAGAGAAGAGAGATGAAGAGAGAGAGAGAGAAGAGAGAGAGGAGAGAGAGAAGAGAGAGAGAGAGAGTAAGAGAGGAGAGAGAGAGAGAGATGAGAGAGAGAGGAGAGAGAGACAAGAACAGACAGACAGAGAACAGACAGGAGACAGACAAGAGACAGACAGACAGATAGACAGACAGACGACAGAGAACGCAATGGTTGGTCCCCTTATCGTGCAATATTTTAAGTCTCAAACAACCACAATATATGATATTTATATGGAACTCCGACTGACATCCCAATATGCTAAATAAGTAAACGGTTTTTTTGCTTTGTTTTAATACGAAAGAGGTTTTTGGAATTCTTAGTTATTCAAATTTGATACTGATCATGAAACAAGGTAAAATTATAATTAATTATTAATAATATATGATTTTAATTTATTAATAATGTCAGTATTATAATATATTATGCAATATATTTTCCAAATTTAACAATATAAACTACTCATTGTATTTAGCAAATTTATTGACTATTGTATCATATGCTCTCTAAATGTTAATAATCAAAAATAATATCTGCAAACGAAAAAAGCCTTTAAATGGAAAAATGTCATTTATCAAAGATATAAATGGATTAGAATATTGGAGTCTATTCATTCAATTTTTCATAGAATATAAAAATTTGGAAATTATTAATAGAGAATGAACCAGAGTAATTGCTTAAAACCCTATAGAAAGTAGTGGAGGTCATTATAACTATCCCTTTGCAGTTAAATAATTCATATGGATGGGCTTTACAAGGTTCGACACCAGATGGTATCGGTATACCAGCTTTCATGAGTTTAATCGATTGTTCATAAGACCCCAAATACAACAAGAACAATGATAATTGCTTGAAAAAATACTGCTCAAGAGAGTTTTCTGAAAAGAATCCTGAGAAAGTTTGTGAAAGTGTAGAGGATTGAAGTATTGGAAAGCAAATTTGAAAATACATTACAATTTTACCACAGGTAAATTCAAGTTGGTTACATTTAAACAAAGAAAATCAGCATTTCCTAATACACAAAAATCAAGTCATTAGCAAGACTGTTACTCATTAAAAAGTTAAATTATTTAAAAGACCAAGAAGTATTTTGCTACCAGCTATAGTGATACGATAAAATTGACATGTTATAAACTATTTGCAGAAAAGAGTTGAGAAACATGAATTATTAAACAAAGACAAGTATCTATTTAACACACCATAGGTATCCATCCCAATAAGAAAAAATTATGAAGTATTAATGCAGCTTTCCATCTAATGGTATTTCTTTAAAATAATAGTTACTCACAGGCCAGACTACTATTTCTAAACTTACAAAGCATCCTTTTAAGTTCAGAAAAGAGAAATATGCTTTCATAGCAAATATAGAGAAGATGTTTTATCAAATACAGGTAGTACTTGACAAAATAAAGATTAGCAGCCTTACTTAGGTTCCCAAATTAGTAAATTTTAGATAAAACTCCAGAAGAATACAGTGGTTAAAGTTCATATAACTTTGGGAAGTGTAGAGCGCCTCATTCAATTGCAATTATGTCTTGAAGCAACACTACAAATGTATTGAAGCATGGAAATTCAAGTAATCTAGCCAAAAGATACCATACTTAGAATTTTTTTTGTGCGTGATTGCTTAAAATATGTGAAACTCAGAAATGAGCCTTTAGCAGTTATAAAATTTAAAAGAAATTTTAAAAAATTAGTGGTTTTAATCTGCATCATAGTACATATTATAAGAAATTTAGAAATATTTGATAAACAAGACTTAAGTAAGGATTTAAAGAAATTAACTTAACTTTGGATAGATTGCCTTCACAAAAAGATCTAGGCTTAAAGTGGACCCAGAAAAAATTTAAAATGAAAGCCTAGGTATATATATACAAAATAAAGAAGAATTTCACAAAAAGAAGTATACTCAGTTGCATTTTTCCATATATGATCCACTAGGATTTATTAGTCCAGTGCTACTAGTAGCCAAAAAGATATTTCAAAATTTATGCGATTAAAAATTTAACTGGGATGATGAAATCCCATTAGATATAAAACAAAAGTTCTACATTTAATAGAGCGTCTGGACATGAACTCACATAATGATTTTCAAGTTCCTAGGCAATACAATCCAAATTGTCTAAAGTATAAAAGGGTTGAAATTACCTTATTTTTCAGATGGTTCACAGATAGCATATGCTGCAGTAGCATAAAGGGATAGTTGAAGGTAATGATGAAAATATTGTTCAATTACTTTTATCTAAAACAAGATTGATACCATTAAAAAAAATTTGAGTGATTATCTGTATAAAAAGAATAGAATTGAGTGCAGCACCAAACTTAGCAGATAACCATACAGCCAAAATTTGAAAAATGAATTGATTATGAAACATTAAAACAAAGGTAATATTACTTGACAGATAGTGAAATTGTTTTACAATATAAAAAAAATGAACTCAAAAAAGTGTAAAACATTTGTCCATAATTAGAGTTAAACCTATATCAGCATCACAACAACAAATAAGCAATGAATATGCAAGGTAAACTAAAATAAAGCAGAATATAGCAAGTAAAAGGATTATCTGTAATGAGTTTGAATTGAACAATAAAACTATGATCACTAGGTCCAGAATTTTTGTACAAAAACAAAGCAACCCTGAGCAAAAAAAAAGAAAAATAAAATCTAGATTGAATGGAAAATGCATGAAATTATAAAAGTAACCTGTAAGACAAACCATACAGTACAAGAAGTTCAAACAGACAAGCTCACTACATTCTGTCTCAGATTGATGAAATTAAAAACAAAATAGCATGGATCATAAATGTAGGAGAAATTGCATGAGAAAAGCCTTCTAATAAATTAGCTTATGAAAAATCACAGTTTCAAAAAGAATGAAGAAAGGACATTTAAAATCATTACAAAATAAGCAGAATTTCATATAATACATAACAAAAATAAAAACGAAAGGTTTTTATTAAATAGCAACATTGGCAAAATTCCTACCATTTATATATGATAATGCTGATATAAGAGTAGGTGAGACATAAAAATCTGACATGCATCATATGATTTTATACATCCAATTATCCTGCCAAATAGTCATGTTACATTGTTAATAATGAGACATTTTCATAGAATTAATGGGAATTTAAGAAAACAAACAGTTTTAAATGCTTTAAAAGAGAAGTACTATATCATTGAAGCAAGTAGAAGTATTAAGAAGATTTTCAAAATAATTCAAATATGTTAGAAGCTACCATACAAAGAGCACAAACTCAGCAGTTGAGGAATTGCCAACAGATAGATTAGAATGTGAAGTATACCACCATTCACGATAATTGATATAATTGCCTTAGAGCTTTTCGTATAAGGGAAAGGGTCCAAGGTAGAGAAAACAAATATGATTGATTTACTATGTCTTAGTAGCAGAGCCATACATTAGAGATTCTCATAGTCACTTAAGCATACTGATGCTTTTATCAATGCTCTAAAAGATTTATAAATCCGACAGAGCAATGTGAAAATTGAATCCACTCAGACTAATGACCAATCTGAAACTTTGTAGAAAGCGAACAAAGAATTAATTAAGGACAATGTTAAAAATTGAAATAGCTCATGCCCTTTATCAT
>JABUQX010087990.1:0-5000 GCA_015478945.1 Trachelipus rathkii
ACACAATTTCAAAGATCCAAAAGATTTGTTGCTCCTCCCCAAAATTTTGAAATTCACACATTTAGATTTAAAACTTTATTAAAATAAATAGAGGGAATAAAAAGAAATTTAAAAAGTCATATGATTTCGTAACCTCCACTGTTCTGAATGCTAGTATAAACCTATCTTCTCCAGCTTTGAAGAAACTTTAGACTTAAAAGCGTGAATTATATGTCTTTATTATGTTCTCGGTTCATAACCTTGTTTTAATTAAACTAACCATTCCTACCTGTATTCAAATAACAATATGTACTAATACTGTACTAGTAGTTACTAATACTGTAAAGTATTATCGAACATCATTACGCACTCAAAGTAATTGGCGATATAAATCCGCTCATAAATTGGCGATATAAATCCGCTCATAAATTGGTCTTTCCGTGCTACTTTCCTGTTTGTTGAATAATGTTTGATTGATGGGAGAATGCTATGGAAATCGATGTGTTCGGTTTCTTGGAGGGAAGAACGCTCCTCTAACATTTAAAGAGTTGTTTTACAAAAATATATTTGCATGGAAGTGCTCTGTTTTGCTGATTCCTAGGTTGCAAGATCAACATAATTGTTTAAAATATTATTATTATTATTATTATTATTATTATTATTATTATTATTATTATTTATTATTATTATTATTATTATTATTATTATTATTATTTCTTTCTTTCTTTATCTACCTTCTTTTCCCAAGACTGGGAGTAAGGTGCGCTACAAGCATCGGAAAAGAAAAGCAGTAGGAGAACCAGGACAAATGTCGAAAGAAGAAAGCCCAGCCTTACAGCCCCCTGTACTCCTTAATTAGTGAAAACTCTGTCAGACAGAAAATCCACTATGGGACCGCGACGACCTCACTATGGTAAATCGTCAATGTAAGGGTTCATCCCTGGCCCAGGTGGCCAAACCATGCCCCCATACAAAACCCCGCCATTCTCTCCTATCATGCACCTTTTATTCTCGCCTCTGCCAAACTTATTTCTCTCCTTCAGGCATTCGTTCACCGACTCAATCCATTTTCTTCGGTCTCCAGCCGGTCGGTTTCCACACACTCACCACTATACATCCGTTTAACCAACCGACTATCTTCCATCTTTCCACATGACCAAACCATCTCAACGTACTTTCATTTATTCTCTCATTTAATTCTCTTTATTCACACCATAATAATCTCAATAATAAGTTAATAATAATAATAATAATTCTTCTCACACCTAGCATGCCCCTAAGATTGTCCATCTGAACACATTGAACTTTAGGATCTATACTTCTTATTCCAGACCATAGTCTCACTACTATACAATACATTAACACAGGTAACAACATACCCTCATGTAAGACCCTAGCGCACTCAAGACTTAGTCCCTTTACGTCCACCAACGATTTAATTGCACCAGCCACCTTCCTGCCATTCACAAGATAATAGATTTCAAATTCTGCATAAACAATTCCCTTCATCCAACACATACCCTAAATATTTAAACTCAAGACACTTGCTCCAGCTGCTCACCATCTAACATAACTTCACACTGAGGACTGTCCTCACTCACAACCATAACCTTACTCTTATCTACGATTACTTTCAAATCCCTCCTTTTACATACCCTGCCAAATCTCTCTACCAATCCTCTCAAACTCTTCTCAGACTTGCCACACAGAACCAATATGTGCTTGCTTACTCCTCTAGCTTATTTTGAATACGCATATACTGATATGATTATGATATTGTATTCAAAGAAATTTGTTTCGAAAATATTATTATTATTATTAATTATTATTATTATTATTATTATTATTATTATTATTATTATTATTATTATTATTATTATTATTATTATTATTATTATTATTATTATTATTATTATTATTATTATTATTATTATTATTATTATTATTATTATTATTATTATTATTATTATTATTATTATTATTATTATTATTATTATTATTATTGTTATAATATTATTATAATATTATTATAATATTATTATATTAAAATATTATATTAAAATATTATTATATTATTATTATATTATTATATTATTATTATATTATTATTATTATTATTATTATTATTATTATTATTATTATGATTATTATTATTATTATTATTATTATTATTATTATTATTATGTTGCTGTAAGTGGGTAACAACATGGGGGTCTTCACAAAGTTAAATTTATTTATTTAATATTTATTGTAATTGTTACAGGTTGGGGATGATCTGCGCCAGGACATGTTGGTTATTCAAATGATTCGATTAATGGACAAACTTTGGCTCAAGAAGGGTCTTGATTTGAAGATTGTAACTTTCGACGTTGTACCTACTGGAGATAAAATAGGTATTTAGATATTATTTATTGCGTTTTAATTGTAATAAAAATGTTAAGTATGATCTCTTGAATTAATAATAATAATAATAATAATAATAATAATAATAATAATAATAATAATAATAATAATAATATAGCCCTATGCTTTCTCATATGCTATGGAAATTGTAAAGGTTAATAACTCACCCGATTTATTGTGCTATTTATTGTTCAGTATTTCCAATTATCTTTATTTAACCTATTTACCAATGCTACACCCTTAAACTTAGAACGAACATTAATACTAGAAACGATCTTATATTTTCTTTCTTTCCTTACGATATGTTTCTTCATTTTTAAGTATTACTCTACTTACTGTATATATAGTTATTTTGAACTTGATCCGTCATTATCATCATCTTCCTCCTTCCCCAGATTGGGGGTGAGGTGCACAACATAACGCCGGAAACATAATTAATAGAAGAACATGACGTAACTCGAAAGGAAAGCCACCATCCCTCTACCACCCCATCCACACCCTTAAGTGAGAGCTCGTCGCAGTCAAAAACAATCCACCCTAGGGCTTCACAAGACTGCGACGGCCCCTTACTGGGATATCTCGTCAATGTGGGGTTCATCCCCTGTGCCCGGTCCACAACTATACCCCCTCTCAAAACCCCACCATTCATTCTTATTATGCACCTTACCTCTCGCCTCTGCCACACTCACATTCCTTAACTGATTCAATCCACTTTTCTTCGGTTTCCCTCCCGGTCATTTACCAGCACACTCACCAGTATCCATCCAACCGACTATCATCTATCTTTCCATATGACCAAACCATCTTAATACACTCTCGTTTATTCTCTCATTTATGCCCTTTCACACCAAACAACTCCATAACACGCTCTTCTCACACTTAACACGGCCCTAAGATTGTCCATCTGAACAGATTGTACCTTAGATCTTTACGGTACCTTTTATTCCCCACCATAGTTTCATTACTATACATTAACACCAGTAACAACCTACTATCATATAAAACCCTTGCGCACTCGAGACGTATTCCTTTTGTTTTCAAAAAGTATTTAATTGTACCAAGCCACCAACCACCTTCCTGCCATTCACATTTTTCCTTCTACACTCTGCATTATCCGTTCCCTTTTCATCCAGCATATAGCCTAAATATTTAAAATTAGATACTTGTTCCAATTGCTCACCATCCCACATGACTTCTTACCGGGGACTCTCCTCACTCACTACCATAACCTTGCTCTTTTCTACATTTACTTTCAAACCCCCTTCTTTTACACACCCTGCCAAACCCATCTGCCAATCCTCTCAAGCTTTCTTCAGATTCACCACACAAAACCAAATCATCGGCGTACAATAAGCAGGGTACTCTCCATTCTCTTCCATTCTCCATCAGTCTGACACCTTCCTCTACCACCTCTACCTCTATCTCTTTCATCACTCCATCCATATACAAATTAAATAACTAAGGAGGTATGACACATCCCTGCCTCACTCCTCACTTTATTACTTTTACATACAATATATTTTATCACAAAGAGAGCACAGTATGTCCCAAATGATCTCATAAAACTATGTGGAAAATCTATTTTATATAGGAAATACACGAATTAGATACATTTGATCTATTCATGTGCTATGTTTTTTTTTTTTTTTTTAAATATTTTCCTTCACTTTTCTACTTTTTTTTTTTCTTTTTTTTTTTTTTTTAAAATCTAAAATTCGATTTATTCCTTTCTCTAATTTATTTGTTTATTTATTTATTTATTATTATTATATTATTATTATTATTATTATTATTATTATTATTATTATTATTATTATATTATTATTATTATTATTATTATTATTATTGTTGTTGTTGTTGTTGTTATTATTTATTATTTATTATTTATTATAGGGATATTGGAGATGGTTAGGGATGCAGAAACGCTCAGAAAAATTCAAACAGAAAATGGTTTAACTGGTTCCTTTAAAGAAAGGCCAATAGCCGAATGGGCTTGCTAAGCAAAATCCGTCTCAATTGGAGTACCACAGAGCTGTTGCCAATTTTACAGGTACAGAATTATATTCCTCTTTCTTTTTTTCTTGCCTTTGATTTATTTATGTAATTTTTAAAGTAGGAGATAAATGTATGCTGGATTAAAAAGTGCAAGGAGCTGTCATTTTTTTAAGTAAAAAGTTTTTATCAATTAAAAATGAGTCCGAAATCAAGTTCGATAATAATAGAACCTATCTGATATCTGTTTTGATAATAGAACCTGTCTGATATCTGTTTAATATAGTTTAAATTTGATATCTGTTCTGATAATAGAACCTCCTTTGATATCTGTTTTAATATAGTCTAAATTATCAAGTGGGATAACTATAAATCCTATTCTTGAATGGGATTTGGTTAATCAATTGGTGATATTTGTAAGAAAAAGTCAAGAAAAACGTAAACTAAATTTTGTGTATTTAATTTAAATTCTTATTCTCCCAATAGCTTCATGCGCCGGATACTGTGGTTTGCACGTACATTTTGGGCAGTTTTGGCGATCGTCACTACGATAACATAATGGCCTGAAGACCTCACGGACACTTATTTCACTATTGATTTTGGAAAGTTCTCTGGGAATGCTCAGA
>JABUQX010087990.1:10000-15000 GCA_015478945.1 Trachelipus rathkii
TGTATGACCTCATGGTGCTGTGTGGAAAAATTGAGTTGCTTCGTTAACTCTACGTACGCAAGTTTCACTAGCAAGTATTTCACATGAGATCTGTTGATGATAATAAATTAATCTTATGAATTTCCGCTTCTTGCTTTTCAGAATGGAGCAAGATGGAAGAATCAAACGTGTGAGACTTTACAGTTTTCAGAAGAGATACAATCCTTACAAATATTATGTTTATATATTAAAAGTGGAAAGAGATGGGCAAGTTGAGCCTTCTTATCTCTTCAGGTCGTACAAAGAATTTTCAGAATTTCATCAAAAGCTTTGCCTAATGTTTCCACTTGCTAGAATTAATAGGTAATTATCAAATATATATATATATATATATATATATATATATATATATATATATATATATATATATATATATATATATATATATATATATATATATATATATATATATATATATATATATATATATATATATATATATATATATATATATATATATTGATAAGATGGTAGCTTATCTATCAAACACAAAAAGCAAACACACACTTATAATAAACAAAGAAATTAGTTGCTGACTTTTACTTCTTACTATAGGTTGAATTAAGTTTACATAAACATAAAATGATGTAATAATGAATAATGACAATAACCACAAAAATATAAAAGAAAATAATGAAAATAAAAACTGCAAATAGATAAACTCAGCCTATGTGTGCATGGCGTGACCTAGTTTAACCTACTTAAAATCCAATTCTATGAATTGTAAATCAGTAATAAAATACAAATCCGTACTTACGTTAATAAGATATTTATAATACCTTAATTCAACCTAAAAGTTCGTTCTTTCTTCACTTCTTCACTTACAAGCCACAATACAATTTGAAGGCAAGGGGTCCCCTCCCCTTCTTTAAATTAATCCTCAATTAAAATATACTTTAAAACCACTGTTTTACACTCTTACAAATATTTCACTCTTTATATAAACACTGGAAAAAGAAACTTTAATATAATTCACACATTATAAAACAAAAGAAACTAAACAAAAAGCCTTCATGCTCATGCAAACAAGCATGCTGAAAAAGAAGCATCATCCATGAAAGAAATCAGCCAAAGACCAAACTAAAAAGAAAGAGAACTTACAAAACGGTTATATATATATATATATATATATATATATACATATATATATATATATATATATATATATATATATATATAAGATTTATAAATAAATATATATATATATATATATATATATATATATATATATATATATATATATATATATATATATATATATATATATATATATATACTCTCCTTTAAACAATGACATTTATTCAAGGATTGGAAGAATTAATATTAACTATTTTAACAGTTTACCAAAAGGAGTTCAAATTGGAAGATCTGAAGTAAAAGCTGTTGCGGAAAAACGCAAATTAGATATTGAACTTTTTATTGCATCATTGTTTTGCCTGGCTGATGAAATTGCTCATTCTGAAATTGTTTATACATTTCTTCATCCTCTCTTAAGAGATCAAGAAGACACAGACATTCACATCAGAAAACTAAATTAGAGGTATATATATATATATATATATATATATATATATATATATATATATATATATATATATATATATATATATATATATATATATATATATATATATATATATATATATATATATATATATATATATATATATATATATATACGTTATTAATATATATATATATATACACAAATATATGTATATAGTATATATATATATATACACACCTTACCTAGCCCTCTCACCCCTGACTACCCCATCATGGGAGAGGCCACACCGAGCACAGATACCCCGCGGACCCAACCGGTTCCCTCAAGAGATCCTCCAGGGATGTTATGCTCCACGTTGTTCTATGTTGAGAATTTTTTAAACAGGATAGAAAAAAGTGAGATGTATCCTCCGAAACCTGGTTACAGTTTTGACAGATGCTTGTGATGGTTTGGTTAAGGTTGAATCTGTGTTTGTAGGTGTAATTTAGGGTGATGGACGAATCTTAGCTTTGCCAAGGATGACTGACTAGTTTTTGATAGTGAGCTGAATTCTGGTGGGTGTTTGTTTAAAATGTTGTTTGGTGGTCTGCGTCTTAAGTGGTTTTCTGTTGGTGTTGTGTAGATTTGTTTGGTGTATGTTGTGTTGTTTGGTGGTGGCGGAATGTTCAGGATTTGTTTGTAATATAGGGCTGGTGAAGAAGGAGGTGGTTTGAGTCTGTGGTGGGTAAGGTTAGAGAGTGCAATGTGGCATGGGTGTACGGGGTGTTTGGGTTTTGGAAAAGATTTGAGTGGCTATCATGTCCAGGTGTGTGTCTGTGGGTAGAATTTTGGTTTCATCGTGCAGGTGGTGTTGTTAATGTGCATCCTGTTATGACTCTTATACCTTTGTTTTTTGTCGTCTGCAGTTTTTTATTGTTATTTTTAGTCAGTAGTGGGTGCCAGATTGGAGAAGCGTAGTTTAGAGTCGGGCGAATGAATTGTTTGTATATAGTGGTGGATGTTGGTTTATTGTTTGTGAAGTCTGTGTCAGCGATGGTTCTTAATATATATATATATATATATATATATATATATATATATATATATATATATATATATATATATATATATATATATATATATATATATATATATATATATATATATATATATATATATATAGTATATATATATATATATATATATATATATATATATATATATATATATATATATATATATATATATATATATACTGGTGTATTTTCCTTTTTATTTTGAATAAAATCTAACAAAGGCCAAATTTCATTAAACTTTTTTTTTTCTTTCGAAGATATTTAAAACTTGTTGAAAACTACTTTACTGGGGGGGGAAGAGGGGTAAGCACTAAGCAGTTTTTTCATTGGAATAAGTTAAGATGGGTGTAGTGTATAATAGATATGGAACCATTTTTATTTTTATTTGCATTGAAAAGGATGAGCATGATGACTATTTATTAAAAATGAACGTTTAATGATTTTTTTTTTTTTTGTGCAGACAATCGTTCCTCTTCAGTACCAAACATAATGAATGGGTCTTTCAAAGTTCAAGGTCAAGTTAAAGTTAGTCTGCAATACATCAGAGGACAATTACAGATCGTTGTACAACACGCACGTAATCTTGCTCAAGCAGTTGGAACACCCGAACCTTCGCCTTACGTTAAGTTATATCTTTTACCAGATCCCAACAAGAAAACTAAGAGGAAGACAAAAGTGGTCAAGAAAACCTGTCATCCAACTTTCATGGAAATGGTATGTATTCAAGTTTGTTTTTTTCAATGGCTTGACAATGTATAGGACCAAATTTTTATTTATACACCAAAGATCGTTTTATGTACTTAAAAGTGTTTTCTACATATTTGATTGTGAATTGGTATTTATTATTATTATTTTGAGTTTTTTATGTTTTTAAGTTTGAAGATTATTTTGTGATGTTTAAGACTGTTCATAATTTACCGTTTTTTTTATTATTGATAGATCACATATCGAATGAGCTTAGATGTTATTCGGGCGAAGGTCCTTGAAGTTAGTGTCTGGAGTGAGGATATGTTTTCAGAAAACTCGTACCTAGGATCCGCCTACATGCGACTCAGTGATTTAAACTGGAAAGTTGAGACATGTGAATGGCTAAGCCTTGAGCATAATATCAAGACAGCTCGAGAACACATCCTACCTTTACGCTCTTGATAGTCAAACTGAATAATAATAGCGTTAAACAGTATTTATATACTATATTTTAATGAGTTATATTTAATATTCGATAGTTCTAAGTAGAAAAAAAAAGTTATAATTTTTTGTATCAATTTTTATTATTTGTCTATTTATATTGCATGTTTTTATGTTTTGAAATACGCGCATGTATATTAGTGTGACTGTTTGTGTGAGTGAGAGAGAGAAGGAAAACAAATTTTCCCCAGAAGGAAAACAAGTTTTCCCCAGAAAGAAAACAAGTTTTCCCAGAAAGAAAACAAGTTTTCCCCAGAAAGAAAACAAGTTTTCCCCAGAAGGAAAAAAAGTTTTCCCCATCTGCTTAGCCTCTCTTATGTCTCTTCTATACGAGTGCTTTAAGAGCAGTTTTAACGCAGCGTTTTTTTAACGTTAAGTTGAATTAGTCATAGAGTAGTACATTTATTCGAGCGTTTCAAAGGCTCGTATAGATGTAACTGTACTATTCATTGGACTATTCAATTGGCATAAGCACGGTGCTTCTAAAACGCAGGCGTTTTGATTGCTCGTATAGAAGCGGCTTTACCCTTGAAAGTCGTCTTGTCTAATGCGCTTTTATTATGTACCATTTTCGTATTTAAGTTAAGTTAAACATTTTTTACATAGTTATTCATTTTTAATTTTTTTTCTCATTTAACTAAAGTATACTTAAAGGTTTAAAAGCCTTTTCTTAGCATGTCCAAATAATCTTATAAGCTTCCTATAAACTAGTGTGCTAACGGCAAGTTAACTAGTGTTATAATATAGTAATAAGCTCACTTCTCCCCCTCCCCCACTTCCATTTGTTTTAATTTTTAATCGTATTTTTCACAATGCTGATTAAAAATAAAATTGTTCAGCAGATTTCTATGAAACAGTATTGCACAGTACTGCCAGCATACGAGGGTGGATCAGGTAGCTTTCAGGAATTATTAAAGGTTGTAGGTTAATTTAGAAACGGGAAGTTCGGACTTTTCTTAGGAACTTTTTATTATAGTAAAAGGGTGATATAAATTTCACAGATTATTATTATTATTATTACAA
Source organism: Trachelipus rathkii (assembly GCA_015478945.1). NCBI lineage: Eukaryota > Metazoa > Arthropoda > Malacostraca > Isopoda > Trachelipodidae > Trachelipus > Trachelipus rathkii. The sequence goes on from JABUQX010087990.1 coordinate 14,813, forward strand.
TGGTGCAGTTAAATGTTTTAAACTCTATAAAAATTATCACACTCCGAATCTCTCTCTCTAAAATGAGTTTTGCTTTTTTAACCACTTATTTGAAAACTTGTTATTTTTCATTTTGTGTGTTTTAACTTTAATTACTTGTTTTTATTCTGCAATCTCATGGAGCATTTCTCATTTGTTTTCGGTGTGTA
>JABUQX010087990.1:20000-27500 GCA_015478945.1 Trachelipus rathkii
ATTTCTTATTTCAATTTGACAACCTCCACGTAGTGAATATATTACTTTTTCTTTGAACTCGCAAAAAGCACAACCAATTTGGTAATCACAATCTACATCAAAATAACCAAATTCCATAAACTGCACACAGTTTTCGTAATGTAATCCATTTGGTTCTGAATCTAGCTTAACACTTACTCACTTGTAACGCTTTGAAACCAAGCAGCTAAATTGTCTCTACAAATGAGTTAAATATAGTCAAAATAAATAATTTACGGTTTCTTTTAATCACACAACTTTGTAGTAAAGAGAGAATACCGCATATTATCCTCGTCTTTGGTGCGGCTCCTTGAGTCAACATTAACCTTCCAACGATAAGGCAATCTTCCATTTTCAACGCACTTTCTTTTTCGTACTCCCAAATCACTTTCTTGTTTTGTTTTGAGTCTATTCGGTGCAGAGATACGTCATTCACAGATTCATCTTTCAGTTGTGTGGGGGCTCCGGGATCGATTCCTTTAATAGTAAATATTTACATTTTTCTAACAATTTTTAAACATTTATAAATTAAAATATTTCTTCTTAGACTTTAACACCATTATTAACAATCATTTATATACTAAAATATTTCTTTTAAAAACTTTAACAAAAATTTACAAAAATAACATATCTTTTAAACCCAAACCCTTCATAATTTACTTACCGCTTTTAACCTGCGGACTTTCCTAATAAGTTTTCTCTTCATTCTACGAGGTATTTACAACTTTTCCTTTCATCGAGCCATCTCCCTTTGAAGGCAACCTCCCTCCGAGACGTGACCATTCCATCTACTTTTTTCTTTCACGTGTCACTGTTTAACTCAACTTTCATTTACCAATTTACTTGGTTCTCTTACAATATGTTCGTGGTATGGCCTTAACATCGGCACCATTTCACAAATATTTATGGTTTAAAGAAAACTTTGTATTTAAATCATAAAATTAATATAATAGATTAAAATATAAGTAAATGAATATATAGAAAATAATTAATATACGGTATATATGAAACAAAAATAAAATAAAGTAACATGAAGTAAAATAAAATTAAATAAAAATTAAAAAATAAAACAAAATAAGTAAAAGAATATATAGAAAATAATATACATATGAACACAAAAATAAAACAAAATAGAATAAAATAAAAAAAGTAAAATAAAATAAACTAAGTAAAAATACTAAATACAGCTATACACAAATATGATAAAATATATATGAACATATTTATGAATACATAATAAATATAGCCTATAAAACAAGAAAATAAAATAATGAAATAAAATAAAAATTAAATAAAATACGGATAAATCATTATAAAATAAAACTATACAGAATAAAACATTTATGAACTGGCCTTATGTGACTAGGAATGTTTATTTAATATATTTATTTTAACTGTCTACCTGTACTTTCCTAAAAGTTCTATAAGAATTATATAAAAAAGAACTAAGAAAATTATACAAACATACAACTAATGAGATTAAAAGGAGTATATGCACTTTCCTAAAATTCCTGTTAAATTGTATAAAAATATAAAATATAAAAAGCAAATTACAGCTACTTAAATTATCTAGATTATAGCCATAGTAAAATATTGTAAACGTTAAGTGATTATTCTAATTCACAAACATTTCATTTATTTGAGTTAGCATAGGACATTTAATATAAAGACAATAATATTAAAAAAATATATATCATTAATACAATTGTTAAATAGCAAAATAGCCAAGATTATAGACTATTTGATTGCAATAATTTGAATGAACCAGAGATTTATTATCTATTTTAGTAACACTATATAACAACCTCTTGTGGCTTCAGCACTACCAACATCACCTTTTTATTATAAAATTTTGATGCATTTTTTATGGAATAATTATTTACATTATAAATAATAGCACCTTTCTCTATATTACCAGTGCCTCTATCACTACCACCATTAATTCTCTTTATTACACTTTTACATCTTAGAATTATTATTATTATATTATATATTATTCATTGCTAAGTTTATTATTGATTTATTATATTATGTATTATTATATTTATTATTATTATATTATTCATTATTTGAAATTATATCTCCTTATCTGCAATTTTAATATTTACTAGTCTCCCGTTATTATCATCCACTGATTATTATTGTCATTTGTTGTAGGACATCCTTTTTCTCTTCTTCTCCAAGATGTATTGAACTTCTATGTTGTGAGATTCAAATAGCCATCTCTCAACAACCTCGTAGGTCTTCCGCATGTGGTCGTTCTAGTTCGATGGAGTTATTTCTAAGATTCTTTCATATTCTTTATGGGACGAATACAAAATGAAGCTGTATAGGTCTTCTTCAAAACTCGCCATATGTACAGTTGATTTCGCCATTTTGGAGAACCGTTCTCGCATTTTAGGTCAAAGATTGGATTCTGCTCTTGAACCTGTAATCTCTCCTTCTTTGGTGTCATCGTAATCTCAGCTGTCTTCAATTCCCATTTTCCATCTTCAGTACATTTGTAAAGACTTTCTTGTTTCCCATCTCTTCTTTCCATTGACGTAGGTCCCAAGCTTTTACTTTTTCAGCAATATCCTTGTCTAGCCTTTCTATTGCTACTATGTTCATCATAAGTTTGTTCCATGTAGCCAAGTGCAGTCTTCCACCATTTTTCCCCTCTTGCTTTCATTTTTTTTAAGTATGTGCCAGTCGAATTTCACATTTTCCTTCTATATTGATTCTTCATAAATTTAACTTTAGTCATTATTCTTCCCTGCATTGATGTTCTTCCAACTCTTCCCCTCAGAGATTGCAGTTGGGATGTATCTTGTCCCTCTAGTAGTCTTCCGGTATACTGTGTTTTCAATTGTTTGTAATTTATCTATTTCTTGCTTTAGTTGAAGCACATCAGCATTGGAATCCATATAAAAATTGCTGGGGTACCACATTTTTCCAGTAGTTTCCCTATAGCAGTTGTTCTGCAGCTCTTCTCCAATGACTGAACGTTGCTTGCCAATCGTGTGACCTTTATCTATGAGACGCATCTTCTAGCCTTAAACATATTTTTTTCATTGTTTTTATTAAAAGTCTAGTTATTTTATTTTGTCCACCACTTTGATTCCTTCAATCTCCGTTGGTGGTTGTTCCATATTAAAAATCAATGCATTGCTTTTCTTTGTTTATTTCTAGCGACCCATCATTCCCCACTTATCTGTAGTAATGTCCTAATTTTTGCAGCTGCATCGTTTACTGTTTCTGCTAAGATCAGGTCATCATAAGCAAAGTATAGGCCGTTTATTTTTATGGAACCATTGTTTTATCCCTTTTCTTTCTCCAGTTCCCTAATTATTTTGTAAGTAACAATTTTGAATAATGTAGTAGACCCTGTACACCCTTGCTTATTCAGTTAGTAACTTCTATCCCTACATTTTCTATTTCACTTCCCAACTTATTGTAGGTTTGAGGTGCACCTGGCATGAATACATTTGCTGCACGAGTTCGAGCACGGGCCGTTTGAATAAAATTTGTTGCAAGAGTTCGGGCACGGGCCGTTTGAATAAAATTTGACACCCTACCCACCAAACCCCTAATTCTCTCATAAATGGTATTTGCATTGCTTGTACCTATTGTAATTTGAGCTACCCTATTTTGTGCCCCAATATATGGCGTAACCAGAACTATTATATATGAAAATTAGCATATTTCTCATATATAAATTATGATTATATTGGAGATTTTAGTCCATATTTTCATTATTAATACATTGATAGGGTGGAATTTGTAGAAGTTGGCAATGGAATCTGGATGGTGGTTTCATTATTACACCTTTAAACGCTTTTCTTTTGACTATATCTAAATCACTTTTGATAAACTTTGTACTTATTTAAAATAACTGAAAGCACATTGCAAGAAACAATTATCCAGTAATATTTACGTACTTTGGTCTATGCCTATTTAAACCATATTTATTATATTATTTGTACATTTTTTCTTGTAAAGCCTTAACATCGGCACCACTTCACAAAATATTTTTGTTTAAAAAGAAGCGTTGTCATTGATATCAAGAAAGTTATATAATAAATTATATATAGAAAAAAAATATACGGTACATATGAAACAAAAATAAAATAAAGAAAATTAAAATAAATTAAAAAATAAAATAAATTTAAAGTAAAATAAAATAAGGTAAACTAAAAAACCAAACAAGACGAAAGTGAATAATGTTACATGTATGTTACAAAAGCAATTGAAAAAATCCGAATAAGGGCAAATATTAAAACCATCTCTTATATTCCAAAGAATATAAGCGATAAAATTATAAAGAAGCTTATATAACGAGGTCAAGAATGCAAATAAGAACTGATTTTCTAATATATATATTTACAACAATTATTTTAATTTTCTAGTCAAACAAAATCAAATAGTTTCCTACTATCAATTCTTTAAAATAAATAACCCTATACATAAACAATCTTTGAAATAAAGTTTCCTCAATAGAATCATTAACAATCTCATAAACAAATCTTCGTTAATAGTTATCATAAATTTAAATTTTTGTTAATGTAAAAAAAACACCTAACTTCACAAATAAAATTCTTAAAATAGTTAATTAAACCCAACTGTTAGCAACTTACGTAAGCCATCCTTATCAAAATCCAAAAAAAAAGTTACTTAACGGATTCGTAGATGGTCACTTAAATTTTTTTTTATTTACCAACTTAAGAAATCGTCGTCCTTCGCATGTGATAGGCTATCCCGTCCCCGAATCACCCAGTACATCCGCGGTCGCTCCAATCAACCGGCTCTGAGACGCGTTCCCGACCTCTGGTCGTAAGGGTAACCTATCCCTTTGTCTTCTGGTCCGCCCGAAATGCAACTATCCGTAGAATTCCCAGAATGACCAACGCTCGGTAAATAGCTCCTCACTAACTCCGGAGTAGACTTCAAAATTTCTTTATAGAATAATCCTCTGGATTAATCCCCCTAAAATTTATTCAAAAAATATTCTAATAAAATCACTTCTTAAAAGATAAACTTTTCCTAAAAAATGTTTTTTTTTCTTTTATAACTTACTGCTTCCAGCGGGCTTTTCCTAGATTCTTTTTTCTTAACACTTATTCACTTCACTTAGTTTCCCAACTTCTCCGTCTTTGTCTCGATGAGATCGGACTATAAATATTTTTTATACGTAGATTGTTCGTTCTTAGACAATTTTTTTTTTTGTAAAATTATCTATAACACATGATACGACCCATACTTATGGTATTTTTAATGCACTGTTTTACTTAATTTAATTATATAAGGTAACCACTTAAAGAATTTTAATTAATAATTTAAAAATAACGGTCACTTTCAGACCATTTTAAAAACTGAACGATTAATATTATTACTCTAATAGCAGAAAAAAAAATCTCATTCTTCGTTATTTTTCTTTACAAATTAACTAGAATAATGAGCGAATGTTAAAGAAAGATTCCGAAATGCGTTTCCCCCTTCGGCTCACTGTAACTACTTGCTATTAAGTTTCCGCAAGCTTTCATAGTGTTTTAGCATTGAATAATTTCATGCGCGCGCACCTGTTTACCGCGTTAAACTTCTCTGAAAATCAGGCGGTCGGGTTACCGCAAGCATCGTATTGTTTAGCAAAATTATTATTCAAGTTGGCTGCTCGAAAATGCAAATTAAATATAAATTTGAATTTATTGTTAATAGAAACTTTAGAAGAAGAAGAATTATCTGCATCTTTATTATCAAATCACAGTATACTGACAATCAATATTTTATTTTACTATTTTTCCACTAAGCATGCGGCGCACGCTAAGCAAGCAATGAGGATTCGCCCCTGAATATATATATATATATATATATATATATATATATATATATAATATATCATATATATATAATTATATATATATATATATATATATATAGTATATATAATATAAATTTTGGGTTTTTGGTTACCTGTTTTTAATATTTGCACTAGTTATTGCATTTCAAATGAATTTTTAAATTTTAATGTGGGAGAGGATTATTATTATTAGTATTATTATTATTATTATTATTATTATTATTATTATTATTATTATTATTATTATTATTATTATTATTATATTTACTATGTTAAGCCAAAGAGTGATATTATGATAAGGTAATAATAGCATATTATCAATATTCTTTATGTATTCTAGTTAATAAATATGAAGAAGGAAATTTTTATTATTATCATTTTCTATGCTGTTATTTATACCGTGTATGATTGTAATTCTTATTACGTGGTTGTGGGTTGGTCACACTCGGACACGAGTATTGCTGCATCTAATTATTCGGTGTTACAGTTACGCGTTATATATAAAAAAAAAAAAAAAAAAGTTTTTTTCGTAATTTGATGACACTTTTTTATTGATTTTTTTAAATTTTACAAAAAAAAAAAAAATTTTTTTTTTTTTTGGATTTTTTTTCCGGGTCGGAATTGATGGAAGAAACGCCATAAGAAAGAACTTACCCAACCATTTCGAAATCTGCGATAAAATTTATAATTGGTTTAGTAAAAAAAAATCAGTTTCCGATTATTAAAAAAAATAAAATTCTTATCCGAATTATGACGAATCGTGCATCAAAACAAAGAACTGGCTCAATCATTCTAAATCTGATATAAAAATGAAATTACAGTAAAAAAATAATGAAAATAATCATAGTACAGAACTTGCTTTTTTTCTTTTTATTCTTTTGTATGAATCGCTGGGTAACCGTTACATCGATACATCTTAAATTCTCAAAAACATTTACGTTGTACGTTACAGTAGCGGCGTTATGTGTAACACCCTTGCACATGCACAGAAAAATTAATTGTTGATGGTAAACATATATTTCCGTTTGTTTGTTTTTGTTGTTTTCTTTCTAGTTTGGCATCCGGATGATTGTCTCCTCTCACTTTGTGTTGTACAAATGTGTTTCATGTCAACTCGCATCCTGTCTAACGTTGAAGTTATCTTTTCTCACTTTTAAACTTTTATTTTGTTTTCTTTCTTTCCAGAGTATTGTATGGGGTCTTCCTTGGCCTACTAAATATTGTTCTTAATATATTTCATGACATATAAAGGGTTTATCGGATTGTATATGGTAAATGTGAAACAAGTCCACTTAAGGTAATAAAGATAAATAGGTACTGGGGCCCTAGGGATATTTTCCTGGTTATAATTAGGACAATTTCCTAACTGGCAAAAGGATATTCTTTTCGTTTCTGAGGGAGACCGTTCATAATCTGTATATAAGGTGTGTGTAGCTGTTGTACGTTATCATTTTTAGGATAGCTATTTAGTATTCGACATTTTCAAATTCCTAAACAAAAAATCTGGGAAATGTTTTATATAAAAATAATTCTGGTGAAAAATATTTATTAAATCTTCAAAATAATCTACCATCATAGTTGGGATTATAAATGGAAAAATTACCCTTAGCACAACAAAAGTTTCTAACATATTTTATCATTTAATT
>JABUQX010087990.1:35000-41137 GCA_015478945.1 Trachelipus rathkii
CACGAGTTCGAGCACGGGCCGTTTCAATAAAATTTGAAATTCTACCCACCAAACCCCTAATTCTCTCATAAATGGTATTTACAATGCTTGTACCTACTGTGATTTGAGCTACCCTATTTTGTGCCCAATATATGACGTGACCAGAACTATTATATATGGAAATTAACATATTTCTTATTTATAAATTATGATTATATCAGAGATATTGGTCCGCATTTTCAATATCAATACATTGTAAGGTTGAATGTTGTAGAAGTTGGGCAATGGGGTCTGGAGGTGGTGGGTTTATCATAGGTTACTTTGGGTAAATTAAAAGCTAAATTGAATAGTAGTAAATTACACCTAAGCGCTTTTCTTTTCACTATAATATTAAAACTACTTATTTATTTAATATAAGAGTTCAAATATATATATATTTACTTACTTTTCGTATGCGTATTTCAACGATGCTAAAAACTTATATATATACCTATATCAAATCACTTTTGGATAACTTGTACTTATTTAAAATAGTTTAAAACACATACAAAAACAATTATCACTAATATTTACTTTGTCTATGCCTATTTAAACCATATTTTATTTATACATGTTCGTGGTATGGACTTAACATCGGCACCACTTAAATATTTTTGGTTTAGAAAAAGCTTTGTATTTAAATCAAAATAATATAATAGATTAAAATATAAGTAAATGAATATATTGAAAATAATATACGGTACATATGAAGCAAAAATAAAATAAAAATTAAAAAATAAAAATTTAAATAAAATAAGTAAAAATACTAAATACAGCTATACACACATAATAAAATGTATATAAACATTTATGAACACATAGTAAATATATGAAACGAGAAAATAAAAGATGAAAAAAAAATAAAATGAAAGACGGATAAATCATTATTAAATAAAACTATATAGAATAAAACATATATTATATATATTGAAACAAATAATGTTGTCTATTAATAACCTTTCAACAACAGAGATAACGGGGGTGAAATATGAACAGTAATAACTATTGATTTTCTCAAAATATATTTATAACACACATATAAACCAATTCGTTTCCTATTTCAAATTTCTCAATTCTTTACTAAACTATTATTTAAAAGTATACAAAATAATTACAATAAATAACCCTACAAATAAATAACCTTACAACTAAGCTTCATCTAACCCAAATCGCAATACCGACTTTTCAATAAAAATTTTCACAAAACATAGCTTAAATAATTTTTCGCAAATTCTACACAGTAAATAATTCCAACAAATACAAATCTTATGATAATTCAAATCCTGAGTAACTTACTTAAGCAGTCCTTTTATTTTTTTAATATTTTCTCACAAAAAGTTACTTAACAGAGTGGTGGATGATCAGTTCCGATTTGTCGTTCACTCTATAGCCCGATCAAACCAAACCTCGTCTGAATCCTGGTATCTCTCGTCTCGTCAGCGATTTACGTGATCTCCCGTCAAGTTCCACACCTAATCTTCTGACTCGCAAAGTGATACGTTCTCCGGACGCAGAATGTTCAATAACCCGACTATCAAGCTTGCGATTCTGTTTTAGTTTTAGCTCAGTCCAACTTAGTCCCCTAGAACACGTAAATAAATAAATCCATAATAAATCAATCCTTTTAAAATTCTAATACAAAAAAAATATATAAACTTTATTTAACTTTTACTTACCGCTTCTCTGCGGTTTTTTTTAATCTTTTCCTTATTTCCCGTCTCAGCAACTTGACCTTAGCCTTAGAGAATTGTTCGTATTATTCCTTTTTCTTACGCTGTCTTAAGCAATCTAATCTCCTTCGTTAAAATTTCAATTTACTTTACCTTTCCTTCATATATTTAGTTGGTTTATTACAATATATATATATATATATATCATATATAATACTTATTATATATATATATATATATATTATATATATATATTATAATAATATATAGAGTTTTTTATACATATTTATTTGTTAATAGTTATAATATATATATATATATATAATATATATATATATATACACGTAGAGGTTAAAAGTATTTTGAAGAAAAAAGAAATTTATTCTGCCATATTTATTCTTTTTCTTCTAATTTTTCTAGTTTATTTATTTCTATTTATTCTATTCTACAAAATAAAAAATTATCCATGAAAAGCTAATATAAAATTAAGCTTTTTATGCTTTTCTTCTTCATTATCTTATTAATAACTTAACCTAAAAAACAAAACACGTTGAACGATATTCGAATAGCCTGATACTTGTCCAAATCGTCGACAGATCAAATGGTTCGACACGCCATTAAAAAAAAAAAATTAAATTTTTTTGTTAAGATGTCGACCATTTTATTTGACCTGCCGACCATTTTCCCTATCCACCATATGGGGCTAGCTTCATAGCCTTTCCGTAATAAATAAACGCTCATGTTTGTAAACAACAAGTACACTTGTTAGTTATGATTATAGTCGTCTGCAGAGGATGAGCGATTCATCCTGATGTGACGTCATTGTTCAAGGTAATCCTGATGTGACATTATTGCTCAAAGTCATCCTGATGTGACGTCATTTTTCAAAGCCATCCTGATATGATGTTATTTTATTGTTCAAAATCAACCTTATGTGACGTCATTGTTCAAAATCATCCTGATGTAAACGTCATTGTTAAAAGTCATCCTGATGTGAACGCCGTTGTTTGAAATCATCCTGATATAAGCGCATTCGTTCAAAATAATCATGATATGAACATCATTGCTCAAAGTTATCCTGATGTGAGCGTCATTGTTCAAAGTCATCCTAATTTGAACGTCATTTTTCAAAGGCATCGTGATGTGAACGTCATTGTTCAAAGTCAGCGTGAGGTGAACGTCATTGTTCAAAGTCATCCTGTTGTGATCGTCACTGTTCAAAGTCGTCTTGATGTGTCGTCATTGATCGAAGTCTTCCTGATATGGCGTCATTGTTCAAATTCATCCTGTTGTCACGTCATTGTTCAAAGTCATCCTAATGTGACGCCATTGTTCAAAGAATTCGTCATGTGAACGCCATTATTCCAAATCATCCTGATATGAACGCCATTGTTCGAAATCATCCTGATGTGAACGTCATTGTTCAAATCATATGAATGATTTATTATGAACTTAATATGATTTAATATGAATGTGATATCTGGGCCCAAATTGCAAGTTAATAAGGAAAAGATTTCAAATTTCCGAAATGGCGATTTTGCCAAATTTCGAGACATACTTAGTATAACTGACTGGGATAAAGAGTTTAAAGACCAAAACTGTTTTATTATGTGGGAACATTTTAAGCACATTTTGATGAATATTCAGTATGTTTTAAAGAAAAGATCCCCATTAGGGTTGGACTGCCGAATAAACTCTATGTTTGGTGGAATAGAGAGATAAGAGAAAAATTAATGAAAAGCGTAGATGTTTTAAAATATTCAAGGGTAGTAATAGGGAGGATGATTTAGAAAATTATAGGAAAAATAGAAATGAACTTAACCAGTCAATAAGAAAGGCAAAGAGAGAAGCAGAAATTAATTTAGCAAGGGCCTGAAGAAATTTTTTAGCTTTTATAAATTTAAAAGTAAGAATAGGAAAATTTAGCGAGTTCAGATATAGAGTTGGTCAACATTTTCTGTGCCTATTTTGCTTCAATGTCTACTGAGGAAAGATTAGATAATAGTTTGGACACTAATAGTTCTGGTATGCATGTAACAAATAGAATTACAGAATTTGAATTTGAGCTAAAAGATGTTAAATTTTTACTGGACCATATTGACCTTAGTAAAGCTGCAGGCCCTGATGGTATATATGGTAGAATTCTGAAGGAGGATAGTACCAGCATTGCAAAGGCACTGTATTTGATTTTTAAGCGATCTATAACATTTGGTGAGGTACCAAGGGACTGGAAAACAGCATATGATGTGACCTATTATAGATAGGTAGTAAGGAAGATTTGGATAATTATTAGCCCAGTTAGCTTAACACTCTCAGGTTGTAAGCGTCTTTGGAAAAAGTTTACTGAAAGTCATATAGAGAAATATTGGAAGATAAAAGGTCTAGTATGTTGGGTTCACCAGCATAGTTTTAGAAAGGGTAGGTCATGTCAGACAAACCTTTTAGAATTTGTGGATTACATTACTGACTGCATTGACCTGGGAGATCCAGTTGATATTATATATTTAGACTTTAGCAAAGCCTTTGATAAGGTTCCCCACATAAGGCTGATGAAGAAGTTATTGCAATGTGGTATAGGGGAGTGGGTACATATTGAATTAAAGGTGGTTTGTGAATAGAAAACAGTGAGACACTAAATGGCAATAAGTCTTAATGGGAAATAGAAGAGTGGTGTTCCACAGTGTTCAGTGCTGGGGTCACTATTGTTCCCCATATGTATAAATGATTCTAGACTCAGGCGACTTTAAATGTAAGGTTCTAAGTTTGTAGATGATACCAAAGTGGCTACTTCAGTAAGGGAAGATTGCAAATGGTTATTAAAAGATTAAAAATGATCTTGATAAACTTCATGGGTGTGTAGATAAGTGCAAATGAATTTTAATAGTAAAAAGTGTGAGGTTCTTCACCTAGTTTACTCAAATAAAAGTTTTAACTATGACATGAATGGAGATTGGCTTGTAGGCTGTGGACCAAGAAAAATTTGTATGTGGTTATAAGCAGTAATTTGAGAAGTAGCTGAATCAATGTTTGAAAGCAAGGAACAAAGCTAATAAGGTGCTGGCTTTAATAAATCGCAATGTTGTTTACAAGAGCAAAGAAGTTTTAAGTGAATCTAGAATAGCTGTGGTAAGCCAGTATTAGAGTATTGTGCACAAGTTTGGGCCCCTTGTTTAAAGAAAGACTTAGATATGCTAGAGAGAGTGCAAACGTAGAGCAACCAAATGTGATTTCTGGGTTAAGGTATACTTTGATTATTTAATTAATTCTGTAGAAAGGCGATTTCACAGAGGGGGGACATGATACAAGTCTACAAACTATATTTACATCTATTAATAATACGGAGACCAATAAATTCTTCATAGTAGAACACGGACGGGAGACGGGATATAGTAAGGAAATTAAGAAGAAAGCATTCATTCAGTAATAGGGTTGTAATATTTTGGATTGGTTTGCCACAGGAGGTTGTTGAGTGAAATTCGATTTCAACATTTAAGAAAGGATTGGATAGGTATATGGATGGTTTGAGTATCATATAGTATATTTTGACTAATCCAAATTGGCGGGTTTTTAGCTACATTAGTTATGCAGGGTAAACTGCATATTATTACTTTAAAGTTATTTAAGTTTGTAGTGTGGTTAGCATGTACTTTAGTTATAGTTTTTTTCTTTTAGTTGTAGACTTTGTGTATACTATGGAAGTTATTGACAAGCCCTAGGTGCTTTGTGGATTTTGCGATGTAACATGTTGTTTGGTGATTGGTTCTTTTGGCTTGACTGAGACAGTCTCGATAGGGCCGATAGGCCCATGTGGTTTCTTACTGTCTTTTTATTTCTAATGTTCTAATTTTCTAATCCTCATTTGACGTCATTGTTCAAAATCATCTTAATGTGGCGTCATTGTTCAGTATCCTGATATGACAGTCATTGTTCAAAATCGTCCTGATGTTAAGTCATTGTTCAAAGTAATCCTGATGTAACGTCATTGTTTAAAGTCATTCTGATGACACAACTTTTCATATTTGTGGTGTTAAAAAGAGTTAAAAAGTTAAAAACTTGCAAAATTTCTCGCAGGCTCATTAACTCGTAATTCGGGTAATTCCACAGTACCGGGTGAAGGCACGCAAGCGCGCGCACACAGACATACACACACACACACACACACACATATATATAATATATATATATATATATATATATATATAATATATATATTATTATATATATATATATATATATAGCCGTAAAAAGCTCACTTGTAAGATAAATTTAATGAATTAAGGGTTTGGGTTAAAAGATATTGTTATTTATTGTTTATATATTTTGTTAAAGTTTATTATAAAATGAATAATATATGTAGGTATTAGTGATAATAGTTGTTTGATAAGCTGTTAAAAGTCTAGGAGAATATTTTCAACTTTATTAATAGTGATTTTACAAATAATTTGATTC
>JABUQX010087991.1:0-5000 GCA_015478945.1 Trachelipus rathkii
AAGCAGGAGATAATGTGGTGCTATAGAGGTGATATTATTTGATGGAGTCTGTTTATATATGTGAGAAGGGGATAATTGGATGAAAGATGAAAGTAATGAACGTATCAGAGAGTTGTAGTGGCCGTATTGTGTGTTTAGTCGTAAGAATTAGGAATTGGTTATCTCGAGAGAATTCTATTCAAAAGGTTTCGTTCGTACTAGATTGTGTTTGGTCATGTGGAAAGAATAAATGACAGTCGGGTTGGTTAAGCGTATGTATAGTGGCGAGTGTGTTTGCCGTGATCCCATCGGCTGGCGGGAGGACCGAATAGAAAAGTGGTATTGTTTCTTTCGAAGTCATTATAACCATCCTTCCGTTCTCTTAATGTCTGAAGGAGAGAAGTTTGAGTTTGGCAGAGGTTAGAATTCAAAAGGTGCATATCTATTAGGTTCTAGTGTACCTACTGGCGTGGGTTCGGCTCAGTGGTGGACTGAACCATACACTTGACGTCCATATCTCTGGCTCATCATTTCCTTTTGTATCCTATGAGTCCGTCGTTCGGTCCCGTGTAAAGCTCTTAGGGTGTATTTTTCTGACTGTTGACCGTATTCTCACTAATAGGTATAGAGGGGTCGGTATATAGATTGGCTTTTCTACTTTCTGTATCATTGATTACATGTTTCTTTTTACTTACTTACTTTTTCTTTACATGAACCCAAACCACTGCACCATGCTATGGTCTTAACGCAACTCATTACCTTCTCCTAGTTCAATGTGTAGAAGAAGAAGGATAGATGATAATAATAATAATAATAATAATAATTATAATATATACATATTATATATTATATTATTATAATAATTATATAATATATATATATAATATAATAAAATTATATAATAAAAACAAATAAAATATATATTTATATTTATATATATATATATATAGGCATTTTTAGTTAAGGCTTAGTATTGTATTCGTTATATATTTTTGTTAGAGTATGATTTTATCTTATAGTGATTATTATAGAAGTGAGTACTTTTATATATTTATATATGTATTTATATATTTATATATTATATTATTATTATTTAACTTATATATATATATATATATATATTATATATTATATTTTTTATATCTATTATATTATTATTATATATATATATATTAATTTATTATTATATATAATATATATATATATATATATATTTTATTATATATATATATATATATAAATTTAATATAATTATATATATAATATTTATTATTATCATATATATATATTATATCTATATTAAGTGTATCGCCTTAGATTCAATTATACTGTGCATGAGTAGTAGTGCTTAGTATTATATTTAGGTAATGTGGTCATTTATAGATGGTTTACTATTTTTATTTTTATTATTTTTATTTTTATTTATATTTAAAGTTTATTTATATTAATTTTTTTATATTTTTTTTATTACTATTTTACTTAGTCGGCTCTTTGTTTATTTTATATTTAGGTTAGGTAGCTGGAGATTACTATATATATTAGTTAAGTATAAAGTGTAGGGATAATAATATTATTTTATTTATTTTTTAATAACCTTAAAAGTGAATTTAAGGGTAAATCGAAAGAATGCAGGAGTCGGGGTCTCTGGCCCTCCGGAGGACGATTTATTGGAGGTTTGTGAGTGTCTTTTCGGATACGATCGCACGCTCTTCTTGTGGAGTAAAGTCGACAGACACCTATTCGTTATCTAGTAGAATAGTAAGAAGATATAATTTGTGTATGTAATACTACTTGTGCAGACGATTATACGAGTGGTCAGAAGCCACACAACGATAGGGGTCGACACTTCACCTGAGTAGTCTCATCTACTTGGAGTTCTCCAGTTGATATCTACTCATGTATTTTGCGCTCGATTATGAAGTTATGTTTCTTGTTACAGTAGTGTGCTTCGCTTAGCATCGATACGTGCAGCTTTCGATGCATGAACCGTAGATAGTAAAGATTTAGACACCTCTGGTTCGCACATGTACTAGTGTTATTTTGCATTCGCTATAATATCTCACTCTATTTTATTAATTATTTTGGTGAGTAATTGGTGTTATTAATTATATTAATTTTTTAATTTACTATATTAATATGTAATTTATTTTTATATTCATAATTTATTTTATTGTGCTTATTTATTTTTAATCATATTTCTAGTAGCTCCGTTTTCCTCTCTCTATCTCTGAGCGGAATATGCCGTATGAATGCCTTTTTTAAAAATCGAACTCCAAATCAAAGCCTCAGCTAGTTCATAGTGTTAAATAAAATAGTATGCAAACGGTGCTCAGAAGATTTTTTATAAGACTAATAATGTAACGAACAAAACTAAATCTCTATCGCATCTACACACAACTACCTTTCTAGCTAACACAAATTCTGTACTTGTCCACTTAGTCGTTTCCGTAGCGCCTAGTTTTTTCAAAGTTTCTTCTATAAACACTTTGTCAACTTTCTTGGTGGGCATTTTTTCTGGTTAGTAAGTTCTGAAGGTCTGCTATCTACATAGTTTTGGGCTTAACCAAAATGTAACTCCCATTGTAATTGTAACGTGACTAAAATTTACTAACATTACTTAAATTATCTACATTTGCTTCGGCATTGAAAATCATTTTAAGATATTTAGCGTATGCTTTTAATTTAAAACCTATTCGAAGCTTATTTGACAATTTCGAATAAGCCGTATTTATTTTCGATAACTTCCATTACCCAGTCAAAGTATTCTGTTCTTAATAACTGCAAACTTGTCCTTATATTATTCATAAGATTAGATTCCATAATTCTTCTTTACTTTATACAGATTCCCCCAATTTTCCTTACATGTGACATTAAACTATTCATTAAAACTGGTGCCTTTTCCTCCTTATTTTTAACTTTTCAGGTTATATGCATTCCAACTTTCAGTAACATTTCATCTTTTATAAAACGCCCTATTTCGTCATTATTAAATTTACCCACTACTTTAAGGTTAAATTCCGAATCATCACCAGTATTAGAAATAGGAATGTACCTACCAGCAGTTATCTGTGAAGCAAATGGTTTACATTTAAGCACATCCGTATTAAAAGGTATATTTTGAATAAAATTTGCATTTAACAAATGGGTCATTTCTTTTACACTTTTTTTCTAAATGAATTAACTTGCCAGTTGATTTTAGGCTTCATTAGCCTTTTCAATTCCCCTTTTGGGGAAAGAGAAAAACCAACTTTCCTACTTTCATCGGGAAATTCCAGTTGATTGACTATTTCTTTTTCACCTTTGTGTTTCAAAATCATATCCCTAGGTTAGTTTAGATTGTGGAATGCTGCAAAATGTTCACGGTCTGAGCTTGTTGATGATTGGTAGATTTCTTTCTTCGTGTCCCATATGAAGATAAAATAGATTTCTGGTGTCGGGTGAAAGGGAAGTCATGGCCTGTTTGGTTGATACATAATGCCTTATATCTTTTGCTATAAAACTTTTTTCTACACCAGAATTTGTCATTACAGTGGAAATATCAGAGACTCCCTGAACATGATAAGCATTTATACCTTGAGTGGGAAATAAATATTTATTATTTTTGCTGATTCCAGCTTTTTCTCTAATTCTAGAATCACACAAAATATTTAATCCAGTGATACAACTTCTGGGAATCATAACTGACACAGTTTTTAAACCTTTCCCTTTTTGAAAAGCAATTTTAAACTCGTTAATAAGTTTTGAATCTTCAAGCTCTCTTGCAAGAGCTTCTTTGACAAAATCTTTATTTAGCCATAAGTTCTTTTTGGCTTCTTCCCATTGCTTTATCAAAAGGCGACAGGGCTCCCCTCCCCTCCTTGCATTTAAAAACGTTAGTCTTGTCACTAGCAATCGTCTAAGGAGTTTAAAGTTTTCTGGGTCAAAATTATTTGGAATTGAACTCAACTGTTTAATATTTTGAACTAAATATGACCTAACTTTACTCATGTCTTCTTCCCTGGGTAAGTTGGTAGGTACTCTTAACTGAAACAGAGATTTGGAGATTTTGTAGGTTCTTTGTTTCCCAAATAAGGGAATCCATATTAAATTATCATTTATTGCCTTGCGAAACTGAACTAATTCTTTACCTTCCATAGTTGGTTCATTTCGTAACAATAGTCTTTTTTTTTTGCGTGCAGTGGTGGTCCCTGTACACATTCTCAAAAAAATAAAATTTATTTTAAATTATTATTTTTAATTGTTTATTTTATTTTCATTTTATTTTTTTTTTATAATATTATAATTAAAGATTAATTATAAATTGCTTTCTATTATATTCAAAGTTTCTTAAATTACTTGAAAAGATAAATAAAATTATTTTTTAAAGTTATTCTTAATAACCCTTAGTTTTTATATAGAAATTACAATTGGTGGCTGATGAAAAATGATTGTGAAGAGATTGTCGATTAGTGAAGAAGCAATAGTGAATATGTGTGGGTTTAATGGTGTAAAAAGAAATGGGTATTTTGGGGAAGGGTTAATAATGAGGAAGTTGAAGAATGGTAAATCCACAGGTGTAGATGGAATTGCTGGTGAAATGATCGAGAATGGAGGCGAGATTGTGTTTGACTAGATATAGAAGTTGTGTAACAACGCGTTTATAGAGGGTACAGTTTCGAAGGATTTGAGGTGAAGATGGTATTTTGGTTGAAAGTGTGCGTCGAGCTTCTGATTGGGGAAGAACAAGGTGCATTTAGAAGTGGTAGAGGATGGTGTAATCAAATATTTTTATTGAAAAGTAATTAGGAGAGTTAGACTGATGGAAGAGAGTTGAGGGTGTCCTTGCCATTGTACGCTGATGGTGATAATGATAATTGCACTTTGTATGCAAAATCTCTTGAAAGTGATTTTTTAAAGAACGTCGAAAAATAATTTGTCTTCAGTAATACTTAATAATATATAGCCAGTTAAAGTGCTATAATAGTTTTGGAAAACAAAAAGGTAATATGCAAGAAGTAGCTTTTGCCATGCATGATATTGAT
>JABUQX010087991.1:12500-29658 GCA_015478945.1 Trachelipus rathkii
AATAATAATAATAATAATAATAATAATAATAATAATAATAATAATAATAATAATAATAATTATTAATTTATTAATTTTTACACGACTGATCACAAATCTCCTCCTACAGTTAAAATTGCTAGTTTTAAAATTTTATTTCAAGTTGGTAATTTTAACTATCTTCGTATAGCAGAATCTCTTTTAATTAAAAAATTTAATCCGGACATCAATTTGAAATTTAATGAAATAAATGAATGCTTGAATGTTTTTTTTTTTAATATTTGAGTGTTTAAATTTGCAGGTACACCTAGTATCCATGATAATAGCTGTACTTACAAAATAATGTAATTTTTTTTTTTTTTTTTGTATTTTTCATCAAAATTATTTTTTAAACTTCACAATTAATTTAAAATAATTTTTTAATTTTTATATTTAGTAGAAATTTATTTTGTAAGCTGGATTATAATATACTTCAGTTCCCCGTGTCATGCCTGAAGTATAAGCAGGTCGCGAATATATTGTATATATATTAAAAGTTTTAACTTCTCTTTTTATTCTCGTATAGTCCTTAATAAAATTTCTACTGAAAATAAAGAACTATTTAGAAAAATTGAAAGAGATTGTAAAAAGTACGTTAAAATTTTAACGCTGATCTAAATTTTCTTAAAATAATAATATATAATAATAATATAATAATAATAATAATGATAATATAATAATAATAATAATAATAATAAATAATAATATAATTAAAATAAATAATAAGATAAAATAATTAATAATAATAAATAAATAATAATAATAAATATATTTTATAAACAACGCTAAGCCTATTTAAATCATCTATAATAATATAATAAAATAAATAATAATAATAATAATAATAATAATAATAATAATATAAATAAAAAATAGAAATAAATAAAATTAAGTATATTAATAATAATAATAATAATAAAATAATAATTAAATAAATAACTAATTATAAATAATATAAAGAAATTAATAATATGAATATTACTAATAATTATTTCGAGGTTTAAGAATAGGTTTTGAAATCAGAATATTTATTAAAAATTATAAATGAACAAGTAGAATATACTACTTCATTATATTTTTCAACTGTTTATTAAATGAGTAAGGGTATCTGAAATATATAGTTATGTATATTTCTGTATATAAATGAATGGAGAACTGCATTTGCATATTTCCTTACAAATAATATACAAAAAAATCTTCATTTGCATATTTTAAAAAAAAATATGTAAAAATATCTTCATGTAGTGGGACTTGAACGCTGACCCTCAACTCTACAATCCTGACTCTTAACCACTGCGCCATAAGTACGTTAGTGGTTTTAGGTAAATAAATCAATATAAAAAATACTTCATAAATAACGTCAATTTTAAATATAGTCGAAAAGGGCGTAAAGTTTTATTTCTTTTCATTAAAAAGTTTACATTTTACATTTAAAGATGTATTAATCTAAGTCAATGGTATAATAAATTGAAGGAGTCCTAGAAAACTTTAAAAACTTTAAATTTTCGGAGACTATTTTTTTAAGCGACACAAGTGCGAAATAATTATACATTTGAAGTACAAAAATCAATGACGTCATAAAACAGAGCCCTCTATTGAGTAAAAACAAAAAGAAATTCAAATATTTGCTGTATTTTTTTTATTCACGGTTCATTCAAACATCTCACAGGGAAATTCTAAAAATGCAAATATCTCACTTATTTTATAATGTTACCTACCTTAATATGCATATCAATTTATCGGCAATTTTATGAGGAATCTCTCCAATACATAAAAACATATATATATACATATAACTTACGAGATATCTCCAAGTTTTTAATTATTACCCTAAATAGGCATTTGAAAAGCATGTCGCCTAAGATCAATATACATACGCCGTTGAGATCTGAAAGTTTGACACTTAATTACTTAAAAACTAACAATTATGCATTAATGATTAATGACTCATTTGAAAGCTTAAACAATAATGCATGCATTTTAATTACTAAAATGAGATGATATAATGCTATTATATGTGAAATAGAACTTCAGATGTACCCTAAAAAATTCAGGTACACAAATTTGTCGTCGAAAAATTGGTGTACCTCAATTCATAAATTTCTGGTACGGTATGTCATCAAACCTTCCACATAAGGAAAGTATATATATTATATATATGTATATATATATATATATAATTATTATTATACATATATATATATATATTATTATATAATAATATATATATATATATAATCATAGTTATGCTACTCTAAATTTTATTATATTATATATTGTAGAATTACATATATTAAGATAAAGAAAATTCTTATGTATAGTATATATATATTTATATATAAACGTTAGATCTATTATATTATTATATAAATAAATTTGGGATGTTAAATTTTTTATAAAGGGAATGTGATATATTTAATTATATATATTTAATTTCAGAAAGCTTTTAACCATATTTGTTTGTAAAGTTAAAGCAGGATTTTAAATATTTTTAAAAAGATATAATAAACCTTTAGGCTGTTTATAAGAAACTGATAATAATGGTATTTTTCCTCTACTCCTTCGAAGTAAATTTTGAAAAGCATTCTTACAAACGAGAGAAAAACTCACGAAAGGGAAAAATTTTCATTCACTTGAAAATAGTAGAGAATACCATGAAGATGAACCAAAGGATGCATATATTTTAAGGCTTCTTACTGCTATAAACGTTTTAGATAAGAACATTTATGGAAACATCATGACCAGTTTCCTTCATAAGGAATTGAGTTAAGTTTTTTTTTTTTTTTTTTTTTTTTTTTTTTTTTTTTTTTTTTATGAATGAAAAAAAAAATTCTTTTTACCTTAAAAAATCTTTTTACCATTTTCGATATTTAAAATGGCTTACATTTGATATATTTTTTACTATTCCCCAAAATTTCATCCAAAAAATTAATTTATATATTTTTTTTTAAGGAAAAAAATTTAAGAATTACGCAATTTTTTTTTTTTTTTTTTTTTTTTTTTTGCGTTGTCGAAACTTATTTTAGTAACTGTTGTAGTCTTGCGTATGGAAGCTTTAGATAGGATAACGTAAGTTTTGCCAAATATATATATATATTATTATATCATATCATATATATAATATTACAATATATATACTATTTTATATATATATAGACTTATGAATTCAAATTATTGATAAAATACTATATACTACTTTAGATGATAAATATTTTCAGTATGTATATCTCTGTCTCGTCTTGTTTTGTAGTGAGATAATATATATATATATATATATATATATATATAGAGATATAATAATATATAATATTATTATATATATATAATATAGTTATATATTATATATATTAAGTGTATATATAATTTTTATACTTTTGTATATATATATATATATAATATAATAGTATAATATAATATATATATATAAATAGTATAATATATATATATTTATATATATATATGAGCATATGCATATATGTAATATGCATAAAAGGGCGGAAAAAATTTAATATGGTCATTGCGCCTCATCCATCAGTTGCGTGAAGTTTTGAGCTTTTTTTTTTCTTCTTTTTTCTAACTTTCTCAGAATATTTGCTTTACAAACAAATGCATAACGCCATTAAAGGGGAGCCTCCGAAAGCCCGGTGAAACGCAACACCAATTTTGCCTTGAATATATATATAAATAATATATAAAAATAATATAATTTATATATATATATATTATATAATATATATAATAATACTATTATATACTTAATATATATAATACATTATATACTAATATTCTTATATTATATATGTTCTGAGCTCTCCCATGAATATGGGTATATTTATATTTACATACTATTAATATACATAATATAGGGTATATTATCATATATATATAAGTATATATATACTGTTTTATCGTTACGCTTATTATATTTAGGAGTTTGTCCTAGAAAAAATAATAAATGACAGCTAAAAATACTTTGAAGTTTGCAAAGAAAAATTTTCTGATAAATTTTTTTATTTCTTGGCACATTTTTTGACCCCTTTGGAGTATAATTTATTTATTTATTGGTATTTTTATTTATTATATTTAATTTTTATCTTTTCATTTTATATTTATATTTATTTTGGTTTATTTTTCTATGCTTTCTTTCTCAGTACTCCTGATAAGGATGATACAATCGATTTGTCATCATTTTTTCTTGTATATTATATAAATATTTTATATATATTATATAATATAATATATATATATATATATATATTATAATATATATATATACAATATATTATATATATATATATTATTATATATATATAGATTTATAATATATATATTATTTATATATATATATATATATATATCTATATTATATATAATATTATATATATATAACTAGTATATTATTCATATATGGGTATATTTATATATTAATAATAATATATATAAATATATCTTTAAGTTCATATTAATTATATAAGATATAATTGTAAGTATTAACAATAAAAAATAATAGTAATATAATCTGATATTATATTACGCTACATATTTTTTAGCTAATAATAAATTTTTACTAATATGGATAATAATAATCAATCTTTAAACATAGTAACTATATATATTATATATATACTATAATATTATTACTTATTTAAATTATATTATTATGAAATAATTACTATCAATTTTTATTGTAATATTTTATTAATTAATACTCCTAGTTGCTATTAATCATTATACAGGCCAGTTGATGTATTATATTAATATTTTATATATATATATATTATTATATATTATAATGGTAAATACAAATTTACCATTATAAAGGTCTGGGCAAATCAATGAGGGTAGATAAAGAAAGGGAAGAAAAGAAAGAAGAATAAAATGAAGAGTAAATTAATTACTAATAAAATTATAAAATATTCCTACTTTATTTTTTGAAAATTATTTAATGATGTGGAGATAACTCAACTGAGAATCAAATTTAAATCTACAAACCCGCTCAAGGTTACATATTTTATTTACACAAATAACATTTATCAGCAATTCTTTTGCGAGCATGTGTAAATATCTATTGTTAAACATTAACGAGATCTATGTTATCAAGAACTGACCATAAAATCTTACGATAAACAAAACACAAAATAGAGACTGTTATTCATATTATATAGTATTAATATATATATATATTATTAATATATTAATTATATATATATATTATATATTATTTATATATAATATATATATATATATATATATATTATTATATAGTTAGACAATTTAATAAAGGCGTAGTAGTATATCGGCTTTTAAGTATTATTATATACGTATATTTTCCGTCGTGTATCAAGTGGTTCTCAAACCTGTTGGTGACGGTCACCTTTGGGTGACGCATCTTCCCCTCAGGGGTGACACGAAAGATTTTGGAAACATTTTTCATAATTGTATTTCCAGGTTTTAATTAAAATTTTAAATTCTCCTCCACGGAATACATTAATCCCAAATCTCATTTTATCATAATCACTACCCATTTTAGTTAATTGTTTATGCTTTTTCCATAATATTTATGTATATTATATACTTAAATATATACACTTTCATGTAAATAAATTTGTTGTATCTACAATAGGTAATTTAGGCAGTAGTTAGAGGTATCTTCTTTGAATAATTTTAATATCATACATAGATTTCTTTGGTTATATATATATAGATATAAATTAAAGATAAATAGCTTACTTAAATAAACTTATATACATTCTTAGGTTTATATATTTAGTACAAATATAAAATACTGACGTAGTATTACGATGACTTACTATATACGGTGATTATATATAGTATTAACGTGTTTTTTATAATAAATTTGTATATAATATATATATATATATATTAATATAAATAATATAAAAATATAAAAATCTATATAATATATTTAGATAATAAATTTTATGAATTATCGTATTATTACGTAACGACTATTCATTTTTATATATATGTATTCAGATGAGGAGTCTCTTAATGAGACATTCTCTCCTAGGGAAGTGCTGTTGTGGCATGCGTAATCATTATGCAATATTATTGTCACAATTTAAGGAGCAGTTGTAGTTAAATTAGAGATAGACCTTCTAAATTTCTTATCTATAATGATTAAAAGCGATTCACTACTTCTTCTTTATAGGATCTAAAACAAGGGTGACAGATATCGCGTGGTCAAAACACTTGATTAGTTCAATGCGTGGTAGGGCGCTCGAAGACTAATTGTAAATGTAATTGGAGACAGCTCCAGCTTGCTCGACGAGTGTATTTCACTTTTAGAGAGTATGACAAAATCACGTAAATTATTTTCTTAAGTTTTGATTAGGAATTTGGGGGAGAGCAAATATTAAAACTATATATCTCAAGGTCTAAAAATTCTGGCTCACAGAGGAGGTGAGAAATTAGAAATATGTATTAAATGAAATTCTATTTTTTTTTCATATGATTATCGTACGAAAGTGACAAAAGCTTTTGTGCATCTGGTGAAGTGATATATATGGGTTAGAACTCCTAAATATACCAGAGGGAATCAATGTTTAAGGGGAATCCGAATATTATTCCCAGTTTGGTATTGCCCCCAACGCCCTAATTAAGAGCAGTTGACATTGGCGAATCAATATGTATATGCCTATTCATCGTTTCAACCCCAAAAAAATTGGTACTCGCCATACCTCATTTCGTCAATCAAACCGTGTTAACCCTTTATTTGCCTTCATAATATAAATCAATTTTCTGAAATTTGGCGTTGTTTAAATAATAAAAAAATGTATTTTGATTGAACTACTTAAAAAATTATAAACTAATATTATTTCTTATGTCTATTATTATTTCTGACCTAATCAAGATTCGTTTAGTTCGAGATTATTATCTTATATTATTATTATTATATTGTATTTTATATTATAAATGTATGTAATTTTATCTATTTAATTTTAAATTAATCAAATAATAAATGATAATATATATATATAAATAATATAAGTAATAATCATATATAAATAATATGTATTATTAGAAATAAATATAATATATAATAATTAAAAATATATAATATATTATATATATATATATTATAATACATATATATAAAATTATATATAGTATATATTATTTTATATTACATTTCATAATACTATCTATATATATAATAATATATAATAATATATTCAAATTATACTATATTATGCTATTGTTATATTAATATATATATAATTATTATTATATATATATAAGATTATTATTATTATTGATTATATATTATCTTCCTTATTAATTGATTATTATTTATTATATTATTTATTATATAATTTATATGTAAGATATATCTGATTATTATTATTATTATTTTATTGATTGATTATTATTATTTATTATTTATTTAGTTATTAAGTTAGTATGTATTATTATTATTATTCATTATTATTATATTATTTTTTATTTATTATTATTATTATTATTATTTTTATTATTAATTATTTATATTTATTATTATTATTATTATTATATTTATTATTATTATTATCATTATTATTATGTTATTGTTATTGTTTATTATTTATCATTATTATTTATTATTATTAAAGTAGTACTATCATTATGCGGTAATTTATTTATCTATTTATTTTATTTATTGTGTTAGGATTTTTAGCGTGGCTTATTTTATTTGTTTATTTATTATTTCTTTATTTATTTTTTTAAAAATTATTATTAAAAATACTTTTCATAAAAAATGATAGGCGATTTTTAATTAATTATTATTTATAGACTAACTATTATTTATTATTATTATTATCATTATATTATTTTCTTATTAATTATTATTTTATTTTATGTATTATTATTGTGATTATATATTATTATCTTAGTGTTTCACACAATTATAATTCCTTAATTACCCTTGTAAGAAACAAGAATTATAATTTAATTATAATATAATTGTAATTATAATTATAATTTTAATTATTATTTTTATTTATCTTTATTATTATTATTTTAAATTTACGAATCTTAAAATAATGATTCATCATTATAATTGTGATTATTCATTATTATTAATTATCATAATTTATTAATATTATATTGATTATTAATTATTTGGCGTATTATTATTAGTTATTATTCATGTAGTATATTGATTATATTTATATTTTTCTTTTATTAAATTATTATGTTTATTTATTCATTGATATATTATATTTTTGCTTAATTTATTATTATCTATTTATATTTGATTGATTTAATTTATTTATTTGTATTATATTTATTATTATTATTATATGTATTATGTATTATTATATTAATTTATTATTATTTTCTTACAAAATATATATTAATTATGTAATATATATTCTTAATTATTATATTATTTGTATTTTATATATTATTATTATATATTATTATTATTAATTTATTAATAATTAGATATATTATAAATATATATGTTACTATATTAAATTTATAATTATGAATCAAATAATCAACTATTATATAACATAAATATAACTTTACGTTGAAAACAAAAAAACCTAATCAAAAAGAGGAAATTATTTACTTTCGCTATAATAATACTTACATTGTAATAATTTTGTATAGTATACTCTACTATTTAATATAGGTATTATATATATATTTATAATAATATATAATTATTATAATAATCTAGGTCTATAGTTATATATATAGTTATATTATTATATATATATATAATTTAGTATATTTTAAGTCAAGGTATCAAACAACAAGCTTGTCTACAATCAGCTTTCGAACTTACCTTACTTTCCAGTTGGCCAGGCGCCCCATAGACAAGATGGCTGGATAGAATACACTGTGATGATTACGTTTCCGAATCCTTTATAAATACTTCAACCTCCTCAATATTGATAAAGTTCCACGACTCTGTTTGATACACATATCTCTAATAATATAAAGAAAAGTGACTCACTAGCCATAATGTTCTGCACCGAAGATCTCGAGCGATTGATTCCTTAGAATGTGTGGACGAACGGGTCCCGCTTTTGTACTCCGAAAACACGAAGACTGAATATAGAAGACAACGTATAGTTTTGCTTTGGATGTGCTATAATGTACTAAGGATTCTACAGACTTCGTATCTCTATAGCATAATATCTCTTTAACATGACTTCTCAGTTATTATTAGCATTATGAAATATTCGATCAATGGACTGTTTGATATTAATGAATATCAATATAATAGGGAATTATTTATATGAGCGGAATCAAAGAACAACAATATAAAATATTTGAAAATTATTTTAATTATACAGTAAAAAAGTAAAAAAATATACAGAAAAAATAGAATTCACTGCTTCTTTTAACAATTCAGACTAAACCGAGCACTGTAAATCAAACAATTATAATCTAAAGTGCCATAGTAGAATTTATGAATTCTAGTTATAACATATCCAATGTTATATGTCGAGCTCCAGTACCTATATCCTTTGAGACAAAAATAATAATGCTACAAAATGATTCTTTATCTATCTCATTTGGTTAAATACATTTTTTGGTATATTTCAATATCAAAATAGATTAACCCTCATTTTTGGTAACACCTATAGCAATTGCATTAAATTTACAACTAATAGTAGTATATATATATGTAGTTAATAATTTATATAAGGCAAGTTATATATATATATATATATTAGTATATATATATTGTATAGATATAGATAATATTTTTATATATATATATATATATAATTATATAATATATATATATACTTTTATATATATATTACTATATTTTATATTATATATATTCTGAACATGTATATAATATTATATAATATATATATATAATAATATATAATAACATCTATATAATATATATATATATATATATATATATATTATATATATAATAATATATATAGATCTTTAACTATTTATATATATTATATTAGTATATATATATAATAATAACCACTTTAATTATATATATATACATTGCCCCAAAATATATATTAAAGAGAGAAGATGTCTACGAGATCTCAAAAAAAAATAAACTTAAATAGTAGCAGCATTACACCCTGATATATTAATAACGTTGTCTTTATTTTTTTAATCATTTCAAACATCTTTAAACTTCTCGCAGAAAGATTTTATCAGGATAAAATTATTCGATGGTATTTATTTATGTGTATTCGTATTTATGGCATATCAGCTTTGGCTTATGTAACCAAGACACTCCACAGGTTAACTCTTTATTCTAGATATAAAGATCGTATAACTAACACTTTATTGGAGCCGAGAAAACGGAGCGGGTTTACCTCTATACAAATATGAAACCTGCATATAAAATTTAATTATAATCACAAATAAAAAGTAAAAAATATGTGCAAAATAAAGTATAAATTAAATTGAGATAATTGTAGGGTTCTGTATTATCAAGTAATAATATAGAGTGTTTATATCAATAATCAATTTTTTACATTACATTTTTATTGTGCTACTAAAAATATATTTTGATTAACTCAAATTACACTAAGACATTGACAGATTGCTTTGTGAGGACGCTAATTTCTACTGTGACAAAGAGGTTATTGGAAAGAGGACACACCATTCTAACCGTTAATCTCTGACGAGAAGTGCTCTGATACCTTCAAAAATATTGCAAGATCCACTATACAGCTCTAAACAATATAATAATTAACCAATCACGAACTATCAACATGCCGTCAGTTAATCCTAGCTGATGAAATAAAATATTCGAATAAAATATAAACTAATAATAATATTATTGAGAAAAGCAAGTACACAAGATGTAGTTATAGCATAGTGAACACATGAAAGAAAATGTAATATTAAGATGGGTGTAATAAATCTTATTTTTGATTAAACACTCTCATTAAAATGCTACCAAAAAAATCAAATATAACTTGACAAACTGTAGTACAGCTCTTAGTGGCAGATTAATAAATAACATCACGATCGAGACAACAACACCGTGTATTCCATTCGGTACAAATGAGAAACACCTAAGGAGTCCCATAATAAAATATGCCAGACAAAAACAATGCATAATGTTATCGCCCTGCAAGCATAGAGAGAGAGATAATAGAAGTGCGATTTATCGATCGAATAAGAAAAATTCTTATTGACTAACTATCTTATAGTATAAACGGATAAAGAATCATCAATTAAATGCCTCGATGAATACCGATATCTCATATTCACCACAGTTGATAAGAAGTAACGATTATTATACTAAGCAATTGCAATTGGAAGTTCTAGTTCCATTAGAACGGTAGAACTCGAAAACTAAAGTAGTCATAATCAACACCTGTATCGTGAGAAATTAGAAGTAAATGATGTTGTCTTTCTCTCAAAGAGCACAGAAGATAAGGTTATGCAGTTTGTATCCCTTGAATATTCAGAATGGTACTCTCTGAACGCCAATAGATATGCACAATTTAGTAAACAAACAACCCCTACAACACAAAAATCTGAGTATATCTAACCTACCATACGTATTTAATTACCAATAAAATGTAATTTATAAAAATATATTTTCTATTTTAACATCTAAAATATAAGTACAATATATTAAGTTATATAATATAAAATATAAGTATAATAGTTTAGAATAAAATATTAATTATATATAATAGCTATTATATATATTATCAACTAAATATACAATACTATTTTCAATGGATATTATATATAATATTTAAATATATTTTCACATATATATATTTATAGTATTAAAATAAATATTATTATTCATTGTTTTGTTGAAGTTTAATGAACATAGAGTTTATCGATAAAATTTATATATCTATTTTGAAGAAAATGACCGCAATATAATAAGTTTAGTTGTTTACTTCTTGTCGTTTGGATAGTACACTCTAAATCTGGTGACTTGATACCTATAACAGTTTTATTTAACAAAAAGATTCCTATTATTAATGTAAGCCATAACCGAATCCGAATGAGCCGTAGATCCTGCGTTCTCTTGGGATAATAAAATTACATTCTCCTATAAATTCCCGTGTGTTTAGTATAACTCACGGAAATCATATTAGGACGGTAAAAACTCTCCCTTATATAAAATTTGTTTATATCAATTAGAATAATATATTTCAGATCTTATTATTTAACTAATAAACTAATATCAGAAAAGTATTAAACTATAAATAACATATATAAAATAAATATTTTGATGATAACTTCCTAGGTAATATTTTATTAAGTAAAACGAGCTTAATAGGTGAATAACGGATTATATTATTGTTAAGCTGCTTATGCGATTACATTTGGAAATCGATAATTATCTTACTTAATAAAATTTTAACTTTATACATTATACTTTAGGTGTAGACTACCTATAAATTACTTTCACATAAAGTATACACTATGATTTAATATATGATCTATTTAATATATTATGAGATTATATTATATTATATCTAATTATTATAATTATAGTGAATATCATATAATTATATATATATATATATATTTAGTTAACAATATAATAACAATATGAGTTTGAACTAGAGACCTACATCTACAGATGAAAAGTACATACTCACACATATAGAACAGAAAGGGAAGGGGGTTTAAGCAAGGGACCATAAAACGGGAAAATATTTTTGACAAATGAACGTAACAATATCATCTTTCAAACACCTATTAGTTTCACATATTAATTTAAATTAATTCGTACATAGTGAAGATCGCTTATTCATTGATAAACTATATATTATTTATAGTAACTACTAGAACGAAATTCTTATAGGCTATATATTATATAGATTATAGTATATATTATTATATATATATATATATATATTATAAATATATAGTATATAGGATAATAATTCTTCAGAAATTGTATTATATAATTTATTTATAATAATTTTATATATATTATATGTTAATATATTAAGGTTAGCGTGATTATGTGTTCATCTATCTCGCGGGATATGTGTGTGTTACGCATATCTGTGATCTTGCAGCTCTGTATAAAATAGCGGAGCATAAAATTAAAAAGTTGCTATCTAAGTTCTGAAGAGTGTAAGGTTGTCGGATTAAATGTTTTTATCCTGATATTTATTATTCACCTTTATATAAGTGTGTCTTTTTCTGTCATATTACACTTATTAAAATATCAGATATTTAAATTATTAAAGTTAAATACTACCTTATACTATCTGTACTATTACCTTATATATATAATTTTAGATATTACCGCTATATATTATATAGAATTACATATACTATGGATAAGTATTAGTATAATAGTATCTTAATTATTATATAGTTATACCCGTTTCCATGAAGTGATTGTCAGGTGCACTCGTTTTGTGACCCAATTCTTTTTTGTCACGGTCCACCACAAGATATCTTTCCCAAGGCCTCTAACCCCAATTTTGGAAAATAAGGTTATTATATTAATGACTGAAATCTTTAACTTAACTTATTACATATTTTATCTATTCAAAACTAACACAAAAAAAAGCCTTATGCTACACCTGTACTCTCAATTCAAGAGAGTGAGTTTGCTTCTTAACTTTTCGTACATAACATCGCTTCATTGGAGCAGCCACTGAAATGATACGTTGATTCACTTGCTAACCTTGCTTGGAAGGAGCAATGAGCCTTAAGATTATTACCTCTTGAGACTTCTTAGCCCAATGATAATGTGAAACAAATTCATTTACATATATTATCATCCCACATCTCGTAATAGTACTACTCAATTTATGTGTGCGAATACTTTTATCTCTTAATTACAAGGATTATTTCTCTCTCTTGTTATTGAACTAACTCTAATACGATCAACTGAATAGTGTCTTTTGAACACCTTACCTGATAGCTTTCTGAACACGACTCTTCATTGGCCGCTAGATAGCCAAAAGAGCCTATTCATGGAAATTTGCTTTTCAGCCTATGATATCGCCTAACAGATTACGCGTAATTGCGAGATGTTGTCTGTTTCTGTGACCTTTTGCTTTTAATTGACCGGTGATATTTCTGCCATTTTGATGTCAGCTTTTTTCTATACGACATAAGTGGTGATTTTCTTTTAAATTAAATATTTTAATTCGCATATTATATGGATAAACGTGTCGATTTTAATATATAGCAACGCTTAATAAAATATTAATTTTAATCTAGGATTTTATGGAAAAGTTTGTATTATTGCACCTAGAGTGAGGTTCTTACGTTTTGCAGAGTATTAAAATTCTTTTATTATTTACTATTCTTCTAGAAAGATGTAGATTGTTTGGTATTCTGAATCTTTTAACTCTTTTGTGCAAAAACGTTCCTTAGCGTATTATATTCTTTTAGTTTAGACACTTTAAATATAATCAGATAATAAAAAGGGGATTGAAATTAAAAACGATAAAATATTTAGCTATTAATCCAAAGATGTATAGATTATATATTTTAGATATTCTTTCATATAAAAAATAAATATATAAGTGTATACTTGCGAATATATATCAAACTAGAAAAACTTATAAAACTAGTCCAACAAACAAACATGTAAACCTCTACGATAGATCCAATTAATACTAATACTAGTACCATAATGAATGACTCCAGCTAGTACCACAATAAATAATTAATGCTCGGATGCACTTTGGAGGATTGGCGCATGCGGATAGTGAAAAAATGTTATACTGATAGTCCGCTAAACTCTCTACTTTTTCAACATAACTTATATTAATTATCTATTTTGTTATAATAATAATAACATATATATATATATATAAATAGCTTTCATAATAAATATCATAAATATATATTATACTAGTATCCTATATTTCTTCTAGTTATACTAACCCAGTTTTATTGTCAAAACAAAACAGAAGAAATAAAAAAATAATAAATTATTAAGAATAGTAATCTTTTACTATATAATACTATATATATATACGAAAGTGAATCTAAATATTCCTCTTTAATTTCAATTTCAGTTAAAATGAATATTCCAATTTTCTTAGGAAATAAAAAAACTGTTAAAATAATGAGCAAATTTTAATTCGAAATAGCAAGCCAAAGGCTTGTAATATAATAAAACAAAATGAAAACTATAAAACTTTTCTCTTATATATATATTATATATACAGTTATAATATTTATTCCTATAAAATATTAAATTTATTATAGTATTAGTTATATTTAATTAATATACTAATAAAATATATGAAATATATATTATACTATATAATTAAAATTTATAATAAGGTTAAATTATGGAAAATATAATATAAATATTTTAAGTATATCAATTACATGCAAGGTAAACAGTGACTTACGATAGTCCGCTACAATAGTCTTGTTACAATGGTTTCGAGGTTAATGATCTCAATGATTGATGTGGTGATTATCTACTCTCATTTTTCTTCATTTCTTCATGGCAATGCTACTTGAAATAAATATTTGTTGATATCAACGTCTCCAGATAGTTTATTATCATCTTCATCGCAGTTGTTAGTCATTTCCACTGCCCGCAATGTAGTTAGTATGCTTGGGTTGGGTTGTTCTTTTGATTGACTCATCGTTTTAGTGCTTCGTTTATATATAGTTGTATATATAAGTAGAAAGAAACACGGAGTCATCTAAAAGGATTATCTACCAAATGAGTTTTCCCGGTTGAACTAACAATCTCCTTTGGTGTCTACTGTTGTAAGCCTCGCACCTTTCTTCCAGCTAATCTCTATGTAATGCTAAGTAAAATATTCGTTAAGTTTTCTGAAGCCGCCTTTTTTGAATTTGGTATGTTACTTTCTCGGCGTTGTTTAACAGAGTTTAGATACTATTCAACATTAAGTTGTAATAACCCTTTTTTAAATAGTATATATTCCTTTAAAGTTAAGGCGGTAAAAACAGCTTATTTAGTTTTTTAGTATGTCAGATAGCATAAGATAACTCTTTAAAGGAAGATGAGAACTTTAAAAGAAGAAATTGAAGGCAGACCTAAGAAGGTATCGTATTATGTAGTGAAGAGAAACACGGTAGCCTCGATAAAAGTACCACTTTGCGTAAAAAAACCCCAAAACAACAATCCTCAAGTACTTAATATATTGTTTTTCATAGACACTTTATTCTATAACATTGCATGATTCGTTGCATAGAATCATTACAATTTATGAGATCAGGGTCAAAGGAGAGGCTGTTTGCTATCACGTTAATATTTTTTACCCTAAGATTCAAACATTATTATATTTACAAGTTATATAACCGTCTTAGCTTGATAGACTATAACGTGTAAGCTATTTTATGGTAAACGCTTATTTATTTTCTTTTAATAATAAAAGCCGCATTTGTTTGAGCCAAAATAATCCTTAAACCCTTGAGGGAAAAATAAATTGAAACAGCGATTAGCTTTCTTTCAGTTGATCTATTAAGAATATTATTTTGTATTGTATATCTTGCGTACTGGGAAACATTATATTTTAAACAATTAAGATATAAATATCATTTACAGAAAATTATTACATTGTTTTCAACTACTCACCTGATAACTTAATCCTTTTATATTATACGGAACTTGATGTGTAAACCATAAATTTATCTCCATAGTAGTATATTATAAAAAACGAGTATTATTTATTTATTGTTGATATTAAATAAACTCATAAAGGATCTAGACTTATATCTACTTAATGCATTAATGTTACTACCAGCAATGTGAGAGGTGTCCAGTTTTATTGAAGGTCTTGCATGTTGTAAACATTTTTATCAGATATTAGCAAAAATTATTATTTTTTTTTGTTTCGGGCAACTTAAACTTTACTTTTCAGTCGTTTATTACAATTATATTTTTGGACAAACATGTGAACACATGATTAGTATCAATACACAGTTATTAAAAAACATTAATGAGTAATAATGTTTATATTAAGTATTTCAAGAATTTTTCTTGCTCAAGAAATAGTCAAATTTATATAAAAGAAATAATAAAAGTTAATAATGATAAGTAATTGAAAATTATAATAAATGAATTATAATATCTTAATAATAAAGTTAAGATATTTATGAAAATTATTTTATATAATAAATTATATATATATAAGAATATCATATAAATAGTTAGATAATTTTATCTTATCGTTCCAACCATGGCCTC
>JABUQX010087992.1:0-15000 GCA_015478945.1 Trachelipus rathkii
AAAGAGAGAAGAGCTATTGGTGGGTTAAAGAGTGTCGATTGACTGAAGGACTGATTTGGGTGAAGAAAAACAAGGTGCGTTAGGAGTGGTAGAGGATGTGTGATCAAATCTTTAATCTTATGATTGAGAAAATGAGGAGAAGAAGATAAGTTGTATTTAGGTTTTAATGATTTGCAACAGGGCGTATGTATAGATTGAATAGGAAGGTTTATTGGCGGTGTTTAGTGATATATGGTGTTGGTGGTAGGCTTCTGACTGGAGTCAAAAGTATGTATGACGATCTGATAGCGTGGTAAGAAAAAGTGGTGTAATGGGTGATTGGTTAGGGATTAACGCGGAGTAAGACAGGTGTGTGTATGTTCTTTGGTTTTATTCTTTTATATGGATGCTTATGAAAGAATTCGAGTTGGGGATTGGGCAGGAAATGTTAGAATGGTGGAGAAATTGGAGATGAGGGAGGTGCCTACTATTATATGCGATGATTGTGAGTCTGTGGTGGCGAATCTGAAGAGAGTGTGAGAGAGATTGGTGAGAGATTTGGCAGGGTTAAAAAGGGGGCTTGAAGTAAAGGGACAAGAGTATAGGTTAAATTTGTGGTTGTGAGTGAGGAACTCCTCAGTGTGAATTAATGTTAGATGGTGAGCAGCGTTGTAACAAGTGTCTGAGTTAAAATATTTAGGGTATAATGTTGGATGAGAAGGGAACGACGATGCAGAGTGGTATTAGGAAATGTGAAGGCAGGAATGTGGTCTGGTGCATTAAATCGTGGTAGATGTAAAGGGACTAAGTTTGAGTGTGCTAGGTTTTATACCATGAGGGTATGTTTGTTATCTGTGTATTGTGATAGTAGTGAGATATGGTCTGGATAGAAGTATAGATCTAAAGTTGCAATGTGTTCAGATGGACAATCTTAGGGTGTGCTAGGTGTGAGAAGAATTAAAGAGAGGAATGGACGTATTAGAGAGTGGTGTGGTGTGAAGAAAGGTAAATGAGAGAATAAATGAAAGTATGTTGAGATGGTTTGGTCATATGGAAAGGATGAATGATAGTCGGTTTGTTAACCGGATGTATAGTGGCGAATGTGGTGGAAACGACCGCTGGGAGACCGAGAAAAAGTGGATTGAGTCAGGTAAACGAGAAGTTGAAGGAGAGAAATTCTGAGTATGGGTAGAGCGAATAGAAAGGTGTATACCAGGATGTGAAATGCGGGGGATTGTGAGGGGGTATGGTTGTGGCGCCACTGGGCCAAGGGATGAACTAAATGAGATCTTGACATAGTGGAAGGGTCCATGCTTCCATGAAGCTTGAGGTGGATTTCTGACGCGGGGGTCCCACTAATTAAGGTACTGAGGGGGGGTTAAGGCTGGGCTTTCTTTTCGACTTGGTCATATTCTTCTACTGCTTTTATTTTCCGATGCCCGTCGCGCGACCTTACTCCCATTCTTGGGAAAATATAAGGAGAGATGAAGAAATATATATATATATATATGATATATATTATATATAATATAATATCTATATATTATATAATATATATATATATATATATATATATATATATTATATATTATATATATTATATATATATATATATATATTATTATATATATTGTATATATATAATTATATATATATATTCTATATATATAATTCACCTTTGCCCTACTAAGTGAAATCCTGCGTATCCCCATGAACAGAGGTGTTCCTCTAGTTCTGCTGTATCTCCACCCTCTTTCTACACGTCATTAACACTTCATAACACTCGACCCTATCTCGCATTACTCTAAAGTGACCGATGATTTAATGCTTAAAACTTTTTCCTACTATCCAGGAGACCCGGGTTTGATACCAGCCTTTTGAGTTTTAGCATAGTGTAAATATATTTATATTTTGTAGTTCAGATGGATAGTATGACTGGAAAATGAAGGATTCAAGATATGAATGTACGTTTTCGAGAGAAAGCTCTGATCTTGTCCAAAGAATTTTGAAAGTTATCAAAGACCACTGCAAAACTGATGATCAAATAATTGATGATCTGCTCTTATCCGCCAATGTAATTGCCGCTGAGTTCTTAGTAGAACTTGCTCCACCTAGAAAGGTACCATTTCAACAACATGGATCAAATCATCCTGCTGGAACATCTTCCGAATATTGGAAGCATTATGCACTTGTACCTTATCTTGACTCACTTTCTTCGTCTTTAGAGACTAGATTTTCAGAAAATAACCTGACAGCATTTCATCTTTTACAATTGCATCCGTTCCTTATGTTTGGTGCACCCGTAGGCAGTTTGCATGAGAAAGTAAGATGCTTTTCAGAGTTTTAAGATCTTGATATCAACAAAATTCATACAGAAACGGACTTATGGTATACCTTGTGGCAGGATAAAAAAATGGACAAACAAAATTTGAAAGACTTGGAACAAGTATTATAGAAGCAGACCCCTCTTTTCCTCAAATCAAAACTCGTCTATTAATGCACTTGTGCTACCTTGTTCAACAAGTTCCACTGAAAGGTCTTTCAGCACTCTGATAAAAGTAAAGACTTGGCTAAGAAGCACAATGAACGAAAACAGGCAAATGGACTACGTATGATGAGTATTCATAGAAAATTAGGAAGTGAAAAAATGAACGAATTAGAAACAATGTTATTGCGAAATTCGTTGAAAATTTCTAGTCTGTATGCTAATTTAGATTTAATTTGGTACCCTCAGTACTCACCAACACCAATAAATATTACTTTACGTTTCTCAAGTAGGTATTTATTTTACTCACAAAAAAAAAATTTAATTACAACTGTTGTAGACTTTTATTTATTTTATAACATTAATAATTTTTTTTTATTCTATGCTATTTTTTATTAGCCTTTGCAAAGGAAAAAATTCTGGAGTTTAATCCAACCCACACCGTCCTAGTGATCGAGTGTGTACAAGGACATAAATCACCCAACCTTTGCCAGCCCCTAGTCAAATCGCGCGCGCACACGCATATATATATATATATATATATATATATATATATATATATATATATATATATATATATATATATATATATAATTATTATATAATATGATAGAAGTATATGATAGGGAATGGTGCTTTTTGTAAACTGATGAAATGGGTGTTGAGGGGAAAGTGTGGAAAGAACAACTTCGATGAAGTCTGCACAATATTACAGTAATGATGAGGGTTTAGTAGAATGTATGTGGTTTTGAAGTGGTGCAAGAAGGAAAGAAATATTTTTTTGGGGATGAGGTTATTAGTAAGGAGGAGAGGTATGGGTGAGTGAGAAGTTGAAGTAATGTGTAAAATTGCAGGTATACGAATGAAAAATTACTAGTGAAATATGATCAGAGCGGATGGCGAAATGGTGATTTGATTGGATTTGGAAGTTTGTGTAATAAAGCGTTTTATGGAGGGGGGTATAGTTCAAGAGGATTGGAGGAGAAGCGGTAATAGTACGCTTATCATAAGGTAAGGGAGAAAAGGATTTGTAGAAGTTAATAGGGGAATAAGTTATTGAGTGTTGTAGGGAAGGTAATGGTATTTTGTTTGAAAGAGTGCGTCGAGTGACCTAGGGACTGGATTGGTGAGAACAAGGTGCGTTTAGGATTGGTAGAGATTGTGTGGATCAAATCTTACATTGACAAATGATTGAGAACATGAGGAGATGAAGAAGAATAAATTAATATTTAGTATTTATGGATTTAACAAACAGGCGTATGAATAGAGTTAATAGGGAAGCTTTAGGGCAAGGTATTTAGTGATTATGGTTGTTGGTGGGTAAAGGCTTCATGAATGGAAATAAAAGTCATTATGACGAATAGTGAAGCTGTGGTAATACAGTATAGCTGGTGTCATGGTGGATTGGTTTAGGATTAATAGCGGAGTGAGACGGGTTGTGTTATGTTCCTTGGTTATTCAATGTGTATATGGAAGGGGTTATGAAAGAATTCGAGGTGGGATGGCAGGAAATGGTGTAGAATGATGGAGAATGGAGAGGAGTGGAGGTGGCCCTACTATTGTAGTGGCGGATGATTGGGGTTCTGTGTGGCGATGCTGAAGAGAGTTTTGAGAGCAGTCATAAATAGATTTTTACAATTTTGTACTAAGGAATGTGTTGAATGTAATTGGTAGTTATATTTAGTTAATTAAATGCTTGGTGAGTGATGAAGTCCGTCAAGTGTGCAGTTTGTTAGTGATGAGCATGCTGGAGCAGAGTGTTGAGTTTAAATATTTAGGGGTATGTGTGGATGAGAAGGGAACGGATGATGCCTGAGGTGTAGTAGGAAAGTTGTGAATCGGCAGGAAGGTGGTGGTGCAATTAAATCGTCGGGAATGTAAAGGAACTAAGTCTTGAGTGCGATAGAGTCTTACGATGAGGGTATGTTGTTACCTGTGTTATTGTATGGTAGTGAGACTATGGTCTGAATAAGAAGTGTAGATCTAAAGTTCAAGGTGTTCAGATGAATCTTAGGGGGATGCTAGGTGTGAAAAGAATTAATAAGTGAGAATGAACGTATTGAGAGTGGTGTTGTGTGAACGAAGGGTAATAGATGAATAAATGAAGTATGTTGAGATGGTTTGGTCATTTGGCAAAGGATGAATTGAAAGTCGGTTGTTAAGCGATGTATAGTGGAGAGTGGTGTGTTGGGAACCGAGCCGCTGGGAGACCGAAGAGAAAGTGGATTGAGACCGGTGAACGAATGTCTGAAGAGAAGAAATGGTGAGTTTGGAATAAGGCGAGAATAAGGTGATGATAGGAGAGAAATGCGGGTTTTTTGTATGGGGCAATGGGTTTGTGGCCACCTGGCAGGGGATGAACCTTACAGTGACGATTTTACATGAGTGAGGTCCGTCGGGTTCATGATGCTCTATGGGTGAATTTTCGTCTGTGACGAGCTCTCACTAATTAAATGGTACAGAGGGGGAGTTAAGGCTGGGCTTTCTTCTTCTCGACGTTTGTCATGTTCTTCTAGTGCTTTTCTTTTCCGATGCTTGTAGCGCACTTTACCCCAAGAAAGTCAAAGAGAAGATGAAGAAGAAAGAAGATATTAATATATATATATACAGTATATAATATAATATATATATATATATATATATATAATATATTATATATATATATATATAATATTATATATTAATATATA
Organism: Trachelipus rathkii; assembly: GCA_015478945.1. Taxonomy (NCBI): domain Eukaryota; kingdom Metazoa; phylum Arthropoda; class Malacostraca; order Isopoda; family Trachelipodidae; genus Trachelipus; species Trachelipus rathkii. Next base: position 5,155 of record JABUQX010087992.1, read on the forward strand.
TAGTATATATATATATAATAATATATATATATACCGTTAATATATATATATATTATATATAATTATATATATATATATATATATATAATATATATATATATATATATATATATTATATATATATAAATATATATATATATAATATATATAGATATTTTTATATATATATATATATATATATAATATATATAGTATATCATATATATATATATATAATATATATATAATATATATATATTATATATATATATATTTTTTTATTTTATTTTTTTAATAAAGTTCACGCTCACGGAAATAGCCTATTCAAGGTAGGGGAACTTTCTTAGGTAATTTCTACTAGGGATTCGAGCTAGGAATTCGAACCCCCGACCTTACATGCGATCCCCGTCGTTACCAGTTTGAGCCACGGTAATCTATATTATATATAAAAAATATATATATTATATAATTATAATATATATATAATATATATAATATATATATATATATATATATATATATATAATATATATATTATATGAAATGTTTAATGGCGTAGGGGATTGACTCGCAGACTCTCATGCGAGAGGACGCTGGTTCAATATCGTAGCAGTTGGAGTTTTATCTTTCTGGGGGCAAGAATTAAAAATCGCTTGCGAACACGAGGTGGCGACTAAGCGCTTGGCGATAGCCGCCTAAAGTCGATTCATTGTAGTCCTCCCGTGTTACTCCTGGGAAGGGATAAAGCACGTTAAAAGTAAGTTAACATATATATATAATATATATATACTATATAATATATATATATATATATATTAGTATATACTATATAGTATATATATATATATATAGTATATATATAGTGATATATATATAATTATATATTATATTATACTCAACCTTGCCCCTTCACCATGAATGGTACTATACAAAAATAAAATAAAATAAAACGTATATTGAAATATACTGAACAATAAATTCTTTTAAAGTTGATCGGAAAGAAAAGGAAAATTTCAGGTACTTTTAAACACGGACTGATACTTAGTGTCAAAATTTCATACAGAGAAGTGGTATCTAGTCGTACTTTTATACAAAAGGATAGCACTAGTCCAGTACTTTTTAATATGACGGAATGGTATCAAGCAAAGTACTTTTATACAACATTGGTATCTAGCCGAGTTCTTTCATACAACAGATTATTATCTAGCCCAGTACTTTCATACTACAGAATAGTACCTAACACAGTACTTTTATATAAAGCTAAATGGTACCGATCTCCATTTTATTTATTCATTAGCTGGCCGGCAAATTTTTTAATAATGTGTTCAACATTGAGACAAATGGTACATGAATTTAATCTACACAGTGAACAGAATTCTGACGAAATGAAACATGTTCCAGATCTATAATAGCAAACAAAAATGGTAAAGAGAACTAAGAAGAGCTATATAAAGTTCTTAAAACTTCATGAAACCTAACGGGCTATTTTTATTTATAAGTAAAAGTCCTTTACTTTAAAACAGGGTTTCGGAGTTGGAGCCAGTGAAGGCCTGCAGGTTTTGGGTGGAGCCGGAGCCGGGAGCTGAAATTTTATTTTCGGGTGGAGCCAGAGACTAACGAGAAAAATATATATACCGGTAATATATAAAATATGGGGGTTCAAGTCGGAGTCTACGAAATTTAAATTTATAAGAGATGATCAATACAGTATTGTCTAGATAATAATGGAGCCATAGAATCGGGCAACCAAAAAATTCTAATCATTTTGATGAAATAATTATATAAGTTTCTTTTAATTTAACACAAATATCATTGAAAGAAAGAAATATATAAATTTTACCATATTGACACCCCGGGTTGCAAGGCTAAGCTGAAGGTGCCGTGTGGTTTGTTCGTGGACTCTCGGACTGAACCCGAGATCTGAGAAACACTCAAGCTTGAATATATGGAACTTCCTCCGCTGTTTCTGAAAAAATAAAATAATAATAATAATTAATAATAATATATAATAATAATAATATAATAGAAAATAATTAAATAATATATTGAACATCTTATATATATATATATATATATATATATATATATATATATATTATATATATATATTATAATATAGTAATAATTATATATATATTATATATATAATATTATATATATATATATATATATATAATGAATATATAATATATAAGTATATATATAAAACAAACTCATAATACGTTACAATATTAATATTTAATCATATATTATGGGCACCATTTCCTTGTGGTTTGTTTCTACTCACTCACAACATGAGAAAGAACATGTATCTGAAATTTAATAAATAAAACTTTAACAAATCGTTGAGGTGAATGAAGAATTAAGTACTACAATGTTCAATGTATGTTAAAATGAAGAGAACAGTTACAATAAATACTCAGAAATCACAGTACTTGTATATTACTATAAATATCATATTGGCAGGGGAAATGATAAGACACACGAATATATATTTATATATAATATATATATATATATATATATATATATATATATATATATATAATATATTATATATATTATATATATATATATATATATATATTTATATAATATATATATATATAATTATATATATAAATATATATATATAATATATATATAATGATATATAAATAATAATAAAATAATTTTTAATTTTATTTTTTTTATTCTTCAATATAAATAAATAATATAAGTAATATATATATATATTATATATATTATATATGATATATATATATTATAATATATTATATATATATATATATTATCCTTAACCGCTAAACAGTTATAAAGAAAAAAAAATCCGGAAGTGGTTATGTGTTTTCATCATATACTTCATCACTATACTATATTATACTATATAATAATAAATAATAAAATAATAATAATGAATAATAATAATAATATAATAATAAATAATAATATAATTAATAATAATAATAAATAATAATAATAAAGGGAACAACGGCATCAATACATAAGATATAATGAAGGAATTAATAAGAAAGTTAAAAGCGAGGGTGTACAACCAGCCAGTAGAAGAATTTGCTTGGGAGTCGGGATCCGGAGCTACATCCTCCATCAAGTAACTCTGTATAAAAAGCCCCCTCTCCCCCAAAATAATGAAAATTAAATTAAACGGGTTTAATATCAATATTAACAAAAAGAAAAATAGGTGTTTTAAAAAGCATTTTACGCTCCAGCAAGAATTATACTTTTTACTCCAAATACGGAATATCTTTGCAGTTAGTTTTCACATTTTTGAAAAAAAAGAAAATAATTATTTAAATATTAATTAGTAATATAATTAATATTTGCTTAGCTATAGTTTTGCTAATTTGATAGTTTCTCATATATGAACCTTTACTTTTCAAAAAAATATTAACAAACTTTAGGGTGGAGTGTATTCGCTTTCCTTGTTAATTCATCAATGTGTAGTATTGTTTTATTTTAAGCTTTGCATCATCATGTGCAGGGTTGGGAATTGGCTTAGGGGTGGGAATTGTGTAGGGTTACGAAATTGTGTAAGGGTTGCCAAATTGTGTAGGGCTGCGAAATTGTGTACGAGTTGGGAATTATCTCTGTTAGTCTAGTTGAACAGTCGACTTAGGCCATGTGGGCAATCATTACTCTATCTATTTTTCTAGATATTTTAAATAATATTTGTAACTGCCAACTTGTAAATGGCAATCATCAAATTAACATCAAATTCAGCTAACTTTTAATTTATACAAAGTGTTGTTATTATAAAGAAATAAATCAACCGTTAAATCGCATATATAAGTTATTTAAGTATTCAAGACATTAATAAAATAATAATACAATAAAATAAATAATATAATAATGAATAATATAATGAATAATAATAATAATAATATAATAATAATAATAATAATAATAATAATGATGTTGTAACAAGACTTTTGGATTCGGCAAAAAAATAAAATTAGCTAATTCTTTTTTTTTTTTTTAAACAAATATGAAAATAAACTATAAACTAGTAATGAATATCGGGAGAGAAATATGTTTGTGTTATTGTACGGTCTTAGAGTACTTTTAAAATAGTACTGGAAATAAAAAAAATATTAAGAAAAAGATGAAAAATAACATTCATTTTTAAATACAATTAATAATAGATTAATAATAATCATAATAATAATAATAATAAAATAATAATAATATAATCTGAATAATATAATAATAATCATATATATACATAATAATAATATACATTAATAATAATATATAATAATTAATAATAATAATAATAATAATAATCATAATAATACTCATATTCTAAATTTCTAAAGGTTATTATTAAACATATATACAATATTAACAGGCATTTATTTCCCCATATTTAAACCGCGATTATATATATATATATATATATATATATTAATATACTATATATATATATATATAAATCTTTCTTACTTTGTACATATATATTATAATATAATATATATATTATAATAAAATTATATGATATTATATATTATTATATATATATATTAATAATATAATATATATAATAATATATATATATATATAATATATTAATTATTTATATATTATTATATAGTATTATATATATATATTTTTTATATATTATATATATATTATAATAGTATATATATATATTATATATATAGTATAATATATATATTATATATTATATTAAATATAAGGATGTAGATATGCCTTCAATTCTAGAAGAAGCCTCCAAACTCAGTCGTAAGTAATGATGATAAAAAGATTTAATGAAACAATTTCATTGGAAGTTTAATAAAAGCTTTTATTATTTCACGCTTTAACACAAAAACGGCCTTCATCATTTAAGCAAATAATATAATAATAATATAATAAGTAATAATACTAATAATAATAATATAATAATAATAGAGTGTGATAAGAATAGTCAAATACTAATCAAGAAGTATATTAATATATTAATAAAAGAAAAAAAATTTGAACGATGAAAGTCTACAAAAAAAAAAAAAAAAAAAAAAAAAAAAAAAAAAGCTGTAGAAAATAATATAGCAACTAAATTTTATGTTTACCTGTTAAGCCGTGGTCCTACGGTCAATTCAAAGCGGACTGCCTCATGGCTGGGGTGGAGGTTGAGGTGACTTTCGAGAATCTGCACACCTTTACGTTTACCCTCCTTCGAGAACATTATTTCACAAGCATCCCTCGAAGACCCACATGCACGACGTTTTGTTCAGGCGGAGAGTGTTCCTGTGCATTGATAATGAATTAATAAAAAATAGTAATCATGGCTTTTTATCCAAAGGTTAAAGCTATTGATATTTTACTGAATAATTTTTTCGTCTTATATTATTATTATTATTAATTATTATTATTATTATTATTATTAATTATTTTATTATTACACGGATCTATTCCCACATAACTGTAGGGTGGTGACTGGTGAGGGGTACATATTAATCTTTAATGGAATAAAAATTAAACAGCTGAAGGGGAATTGAAGGAAGTTTCCCCTCTGGGCACTGTCCATAGAAGACCCTCCTCCTCCTCTACCTGAAATGTGGAATTAAACTTCATATCAACGTTATTCTATCAAGAATTCCTGGTATATATATATATATTATATATATATATATAATATATATAATATATATATATATTAATATAATATATATATATATTAACTATATATATATATATATATATATATATATATATATTATATATATATATATATATTTATATAAATATATAATATATATAATATACTATATATAATTTTAACATATATTGATTGAAATTTTCGAAAACAACAATCCAAAAATGTTCTGCCCAATTATTTTATTTTTTTTTACATATTAAATTAAGTAATATTAATATTTAAACGAAAATGTAAAATTTATTTTTATAAATTAATTCTGAGAATGAAAATTTATGTTTTAAATATTTTTAATTTCTTTTGAATTTTGCAATACCTGAATTCATTTCGGCTCTCCAAATATCCATTATTGCGATTTTAATTGCAAGTAATAGTATACTATAAAAATGGATATTCTATATATTTAATTATAATATGTAATAAATATAAAAAGAATATATATATAAAAATATATATATATAATATATATATTAATGGAGCATATTTATATATATATATATTTATAAATAACTTAATTATATATTTTATATATCATACGGTATATTATATTTGGAGTAATCGAGCCCTATCCACTCATGAAATTGGGAGGCTCATTACCTTTACCTCATAGCGATCTTGGTGAGGGGAAGTTCATGTTTATCACGTATTTTACTAACTGCATGGTTGGAGTGTCCGATTATCCTGACATGTAGTGACTCGTTTCTGCTATATCAATTCGAAATTTAAAGTTAAATGAAGGCGGACTTCTTTCGAAGAAGAGATAGAAAGTGAAGAAGAAAAAAGAGAAAAAAAGAAAAGGAGAGAGAGAGAGAGAAAGAGAGAGAGAGAGAGAGAGAGAGAGAGGAGAGAGAGAAGAGAGAGAGAGAGGAGAGAAGAAGATGAGAGAGAGAGAGAGGAGAGAGAAGAGAATGTTATAATTGATGCATTGTTCAATGTGTAGGCTATGTTTTTTTGTGAGTGTGGTTGTGAGGCTGTAGAATTCACTATCCGAAAACTGTAATGAAAATATTAAAAGAAAAACTCCTACGTGGCAGTTTTTTTGTGTCCGTTCAGGTATCGCCGTGAGGAGTATTCGAAACTCTGCGGCTTTCGGAGAGGAAAGACTAGAATCTTTGAAAGTGAGAAAAATCTTGGTTTAATCACTTATATATATATATATTATAATATGTATATAGTATATATGAAGGTATCTAGTATATAACATATATATATATATATATAATAGTATTGATATATATATATATAGATATATATAATATATATATATAATTAAAAAAAAAAACGGGCTCAGATTGCACGGTAGCCGCCCCTTTAAATTATATTAGACAGTCATATGACGGAAATTTGTGTCATTTCGCATGCTGACAAACGTCCCATCTGTTTTATCTAACCACTTGTTTAATTACATTTTTACGGACGATCGAAAACACATGACTAAAAAGAACATTAAGGAAAAAACGTTCTATAACATTGTAAAAATAATTTAAAACATAATGAAAAATTAAAACATGGCGAAGAATGAAGGGAATGGGGGCTGAGTGTATTTAGGGGATGTCAAAATTCTTTCTCCGTTTTTTTTTGTATTTTTTTATGAAATTATGCATAAGAAAATAGACCAAAACTACTCCATGAATTAAATGCTAATAAGCTTACAACATCCTAAGCTATTTAGAGTAAATCCTTTGATTCTCTCCCCCACCCCCTTTCCAACAAATTTCTCACGCTAATCATAAAAGTTTAAAAAAGATATATTTCTAATTTCCACGAAGCAATCCTAGACACGCGTACTTTGTTTTAATTATCATAAGATTTTGTTTTATATAATCTCTACAAGGGTCTTTGGAATCCTTCCGTAAATCAAATACAAACTAAGATATAACAACTGAGGTACTAGACCTTTGTAGCATTATTAGTCATAAATGATTATCCATAAAACCTGAGAACCGCGGTAAGATTATAAAGATATAGGGGCTATTTCCATAATAATAATATAAAATAATAAAAAAATAATAATATGATAATAATAATCATAATAATAATATTACTTTATAATAATAATGAATAATAATATATAAAATAATAATAGATAATAATAATAACTGAATAATAATCTTAATTCATCAATCTATGAAGAGTGATGAAAACTGTGTTTTGCATGTATTCCCAAACTCGTTTCTTATTAATAGCACGTTCCAACAACCATATTTTCGTCCGCTCGCCAGTGGTACATTAAATAATAAATAATAGTGAAATAATATATAATAATAATATATATAATAAGTAATAATAATAATAACATAATATAATAATAAATAAATAATAATATAGATAATAATAATAAATATATAATGTAAACAAGGCAATTGATTTCGTTACTGAAGTTAAGACAAGCTTTCATTGACAGTAGGTTCTACATTACATACAGGTGTCAAACTTTTTTCTTTTCCGTGGCGGGGGAGCCTCTCTCTCTCTCTTATCATAGTATATAAAAACCCTTACTTCTTTACATACGACTGTAAAATTCATGATCTTTGAAAAACTCTTGCGGCATATGAGCTAGCGATCACTATACCAAATCCTTGTTCTGTTGTCTTCCCAGGTGTTTTCACTACAATTGGCAAATTCACTGTTTGTATGTTTTTTTTTTTTTTTTAAAATTTTTTTCTCCCCAGGATTTTCACTGACTGCATCTTAGTTTTCTACATCCCCTCAAACAATAAAAATATCTATAAAAAAATCTCTTCCTTCTATATCCCCAAAGCAAACTATTTTCAATCCATAGGGCCCGGGACATAAGGTAATGCATTCTAAGTAGCATACAAATAAGCAGTCCTTATTGAGCTTATCGCCTTCCATACAGTTTAGATAACCTTAATTCATCAATATTTTTAGCAAAATCCAAAGAAACTAGCAAAATAAATGCCCCGATTATCTTTCATTTTGTGACAAAGCAATTTTTTTTAAAATTTAATCAACCTTTTTAGATCTATTTCTAATTAGATAAAGTAATGGTAGAGTTCATTCTATTCGAAATCTTGGGGGGTACAGCATCAAGGATACATAGGAACATAGGAAATATAGACAGCAAAAAACCACATGAGCCTCAAGACTGTCCCAAGTCAAACTTTGTAGTAATAATCACCAACCACATGTTATGCAACTATACAAACCCAAATTTGACACCAAAATTGTTTGAGCTTCTGGTTTTCATCTATGTCTTATACGCACTCTCGTCTTTACCTGTACATCTTTTTTTGGAAATTTTTATCAGCATCAAAACAAAAAAATAGATATATAATAATAATATAATAATAATATAATAGATAATAATATAATATAATAATATAAAATAATATAATTATAAAATAATAATTTATATAATTAATAATAATAATTAATATAATAATAATAATAATAAGTAAGTAGAGCAGCATAATGAAGGAGATACTCATAGATAATATTTACAATCAAGGATGTTTACTTAGATAATATTGTATATTATTATTATTATTATGATTATTATTATTATTATTATTATCATTATTATTATTATTATTATTATTATTATTATTATTATTATTATTATTATTATTATTATTATTATTTATTATTATTAAAGAATGGGAAGCTAGGCAGGACGTTAACCTTCATCAGCCTTGTTTCAGTTTTATTATGTCCGTAACAGGTGTTCCCAAAAATGGGCGAATAATAATAATAATAATATATAATAATAAGAAAGAAATAATAATGAATAATAATAATTAATAATAATGAATAATAATAAATAATAATATAATAATGAATAAAAAAAAATAAAAAAAATACTTACAATTAATAAAAATACTAATAATAATAATAGATAATGATAATATAATAATAATAATAATAATATAATAATAATAAAATATAATAATAATAAAAATAATAATAATAACTAAGAATAATACATTAATATATTAATTATAATTAAAAAATAAATTATATAAATAATAATTTCAATTAATAAAAATATTAAAAGTATCGAATATCATATAAGTTTATTAGTTATTACTATATTATTATGTATTATTATATTATTATTGATATTATTATTATTTATTATTATTATTATTATTATTATCATCGGTATTAATTATTATATTTTTATGTATCATCATCATCATCATTATAGATACTTAAATTCACCTTAA